>JALGXP010001325.1:0-14697 GCA_023333625.1 Bothriochloa decipiens
GGGGAATGGATGTCAGTGGGCTCGTAGCGACGGGGGCATCCATATCTCCTCCCCCTTGTGGACCTTTCGTGGTGCGGCAACCTGGGACTTTCGTACAGCTCCAGGCTAATGGGCTCTGGCTTGGTCGATTAGCAGGACCATCATGGGCAGATGGGTAGCTTACCGACGGGTGCCATGATTTGGTGGGAAGGGTGTTACAAGTTCTAGCATGGGAGTTCTGGTTGATCCGTAGACCGGGGCGGCGGCTACGAGTACGTCTCTCATGTGCTTGGGACATCACGGATCGAGCTACCACTGCCTATGACCCTGTGAAAAACCTTGTTGTGACCTCTGCCAGCCTATCTTGGTAATGGGCTAAGAGACTTGCAACCTCGGGCATAAAGAGTAATCACGATCTAGAGTGAAAGTGTACACCTCTGCGCAGAGTTAAAATCGATATATCGTCCGTGCTCACGGTCACGAGTGGCCCGGATCCTCGCATGATTAGCCAAATGGTTTAAGCTGTGAAATCGTGGTGATGTTGCTGAGGTTGCTACCTCGGGTTTTATCGGGATGGCTATCCTGTGTTCCTTTGAGATGGCTATCTCATGTTTAATGTTGTTAATGATATATGTTTATATCTATTATGCTAAATGACACATTAATTATTACTTGAACCTTAATAAAGGGTTGGGTGTTTCAACCAAGTTGATTAGAGAATAGGTTGCTAAGTAAAAATCTTAATTGCTACATTAAAATGCTACCGCAGTCTATCTTTCAGCTTTACCTTGTACTAGCCTTGCATGTCATTACTTTCAGTCTGTACTTGTTGAGTTTCGACATGGAACTCACCCTTGCTATAGTTTGTAGTAAGGTACTACTCAGAAGAAGGATAAGATTGTTGAGCATTAGAAGTGCTTGGTGTACGGAGCCCCCAGTCAACTGTCCCTGAGAAGAATAAAGACTGAAGAGAAGTCTTAGCCAGCGTTCCGCGTTACTCTGATTGTGTAAGTGTTAAATATATATGTTTCCGCTATATAACGCATTGTTTTTCTGATATTACCATTTTCTGTTGTATGTGTGGACTTCCTAGGCACACATATGATGACCTCTGGTCTTCTTTGGAAACCACGGTGTGACAATAGCCAATCCAAATTCGAATAACTCGAACAATACAAATGCAAACAATTTAGTACCTACATTTATGCATCCGTTTCGCGTTTCCATCCCTAAATTAGCCCCATACATGTCGCATTGAGGACCATGCTTTCTGGACTTTAGCGGATGTGTGAGCTCTGAGAACTTATTAGATGCGGAGGCGAGGATCCGTTCTTCGTATTGAAACCAGAAAGAACATGTATGTGTGTGAGCTCCAAGTAGAGGATATTTCGTATGGTATGTGCGTACGCATAAGTTGGGATCAAGGCTTGGTATCACCAGGTCGGTAACGGTACAGTCTATTTAGGTGTATATATAACACATTAACAAAACCCCAAAACCCAACAAAATGTACATTTACACTACCGAAAATGTCAACTTTGCCGACGGCATAATTCTTTGCCTACGGCTAAGCAATAAGCCGTCGGCAAAGCCACCTCTTTGCCGACGACCAGGTCACGCCGTCGGTTAAGGAATGCCGTCGGCAAAGTTCCTCTTTGCCCACGGTCTGGCTCTCGACAAAGGCAGGCCGTCGGCAAAGTTCCTCTTTGCCCACGGCCCTGGCTGTAGGCAAAGACTAGCCATGTGGCGGCCTCACAAACGGCCAGGGCCATCACCTTTGCCGATGGCTGGCCGTGGGCAAAGGCTCTTTGCCGAGGGCCATACCCAGGCCCTCGGCAAAGAAATTTTTTTTCTTTCTAATTTTTTCTGGGACCTTTCTACACCAAATACATCACAACTTCAAAAGTTCGGACAATTTTAAGTTTTTTGCTATATTTTGTTAATTATTTTTGTTTCTTTGAATTTTTCCGGTAACTCCAAGTTTGAACTACAGGTACATGAAATAATAGAATTTATTTATTTAAAAAAGGATATTCATGATGTTGGGAGTATTTTGAGGCCATATCCAGGGCCTCGCATCAAATTATTACCATGTTGGTGTCGTAACATGATGAGTTATGTGCGTAAAAAGTGTTTTTAATTATATAAAATCCAAACGAAGTTCGAAAATTACGAAACTTAACGACGTGTCATGTTATTGCATGTGGAGGCTATGATAAAAATTTAAAAATGTTTGGAGCAAGTTACGACATCGGATGTCTAAAACTCAGACATCTCATATGTGATCACTTGTGGTTACATGTGGAGATGTCTGGGTTATAGACATCCGACGTCACAACTTGTCGATACCCAGGAAATGGGTACCCCAAACCCCTGGTTTACCGAACTAAACCCCGCAAAATCAGCAACGCAAACCCCCCAGTGACCTCCCGCGCTAACGTACGAAGGCCCGCAGGCTGAGACATATCGGACTGACTCACGAACGGACAACGACGGCCCAAAGCCAAAGCCTGCTCGAGGGGCTACCGAATGGACCAGGACTGTACACTCGAGGGTATGATTCGGGCGGCCCCTCGAGAACGAAACTTCGCCTGCCGAACGAGCCTGCCCTCGAAGACGGAACTTCGTTCGGGCGAATAGGCGGCCCTCGAGGAGAGTACACCCCTCGGTTTACCAACTCTCTCGTATGGATCTAGACGCATTCAATGCGATCTACCTACCCCCGCCTAACCGCATGGCCACAGTTACGATAACAGTTGCAGGCGTGGCGGTCAAATCTGGCTTTTACCGCCCATGCCCCGGAATCCCGCGGGTCGTACTATGCTGTTGCACCATACCGAGCACTGTGCCATGTCCGGCGCCTCCTCGAGACGTATAAACCAGCACGTTTCTCGCATTTTTCGGGATTCGGCCTTATCCGGTGAGCTCGACCTCCTTGGCATGACCCCCTCGACTCCGGCCAAGACCCTCGACTGTAACCCCTCGACTTCATCGAGCGAACCCTCGAGCGAAACTTCAACAACTCCCGACGCGACGGCTACAGGGCCTCCCATACCGACGTACATCACTACAGCGGCACCGACCTGATCGGCCTCAACGTCGTACATCATCAGCTATGCGGGCTCGAAATACATGTACCCCTGTGCCCCTCCTTCATCTATAAAAGGAGACGCCAGGACATTAGAAAGGGGAGGATGGAGAGCATAGAAACATTAAGTCTTTAGATCACAGAACGACACCGTGAGACAGCGTAAGATTGAGAACTAGGCGTCCGAACACCCAAGCTCCACCACACGCTCCTCACACCTGCTTGTATTTTCCCCTGTACTACCACTTCGGTGCAAGATAACACGAATCATCCTCCCCCCGCTGGACGTAGGGCCTTCTTTGCCCGAACCAGGATAAATCGCCGTGTCCTTCTTGCATCACCCACCGGATAAGGGAGCACGCGATTACGAATATTACTCATTGGTGTTAACCCCCCGAGGGTCAAAACACCAACAGTTGGCACGCCAGGTAGGGGAGCCGCATGTCACTAACGATTTTCGGCCATTTTTTTCGGATGGGCGACTTTGTTTCACCACTTCCGCACGCTACGGTGATCTGGTTTGGGAGCCTGGAGTTCATGACCCTCGACCAGGGCTATGATATGACCCTGCTCTCAATCAGTGACCCGAACGGAGGTCGCGGTACGCCCCCACGATCTTGGGGGCCGCTCACTAGTCTCATGACCATGCTTCCACATACAGAAGGAGGCACGGTCGGCACCGTCATCGCCATCAACCTAAGTCGGGGAGGGTTCCCACCGCTTTCTCCTCGCCCCGGACCGGAGATGACGAACCCCTTGTTGAGGGAGCATCTGACCCGAGTTCAGAAGTAGAGGGCAAACCGGCAGGACCCCACCACAACCCCGACTCCACCTTCGCAATATGCACGTCGAGGAAGCGCGACGAAGCCCCCGCTCGATCGAGCCCGCTCCTGCACGAGCTGTTCGAGCGCCATCGGCGGCCTTCGTTCGACTTCAACAATCCCACAATGACGATCATGACAGCGACCCACTCCAGCATGAGCACGTTGGAGGACCACTCAAGTGCCCTTCTCTGAGCAATGACGAACATGGAGACTGTCACACCAGCCTCCGAGGGCTTGGCCTTCGTAAGAACGCCCGGCCCCCGGAGGTACACCGTCGGCACGCTCCGACGGCGGCTGCAGGAGGAGGCGTGGGGGCAATTCCCCGTCTTCTGCTGCGACGACCCCGACTCTGACTCTGATCATTGGGATCCTACCCGCGAGTGCCTCCACATCGATGGTGATGTCGACTCCGATCAAGAAACCGTCGATCCGAAGGCCGCGACAGCAACCGCTATGGCGGGAGACGCTCCCCCCAGAGCAGAGGACCAACAACCAGATGCACCCCGAGAAGCGTGCCCCCGTCCTGGCGAGCAGGACGCATAGCTGGCGCAAATTCGGGAGTTGCAGGCGAAGCTCGCCGATGAGCAGGAACGCTTGCGCCTACTCGAGCTGACCCTCGAGCAAGAGCGGCGACCGCCCGGCGGTAGAGCCCGAGCCAGGGCCCGAGAAGTCAACCAGCAGATCATCGAGGCAGGAGCACCCGAGCATCCTGCCAATCGTTATCCCCAAGCAAGCCAGAACATTATGGCGGCGGCTATGCTCCTTCGCAATATGCCCGTGCCATCCAACTCGCAAGCTCGACGGATACAATGCGAGGTCGAGGATCTCCTCCAAGTTGCTGCTGTTCAGCAAGCCGAGAGCTCAGCCTCGAGGCGTCGAGGGGCAGCCTCCGAACCTCAGGTCGAGCCCCCCGGCCTGAAAGGGAGGGCTTGATCGATCAGGGGGTGACCCCCGACAGAAGAAGAAGCCGGCCCGAGAACATATCAACGATGACTGCGCTCCCCGCGACGCGCACCTCGACATTGTCGAGAACCGCAGACACAAGCACGGGGATGTCAAGGAACGAGGGTACAGCGCCCATCGTGGAGGGCGTTATGACAGCGACCAAGACCGACGGGCCCCGGAGCCACCGGGTCCCCGAGTCTTCAGCAGGGCGATCCGCTGCTCCCAGCTGCCCGACAAGTTTTGACCCCCCACGAGCATCGTCAAATTCAACGGTGAAACCAATCCCGAGCTTTGGCTAGCCGACTTTCGGCTGGCTTGTCAGGCGGGGGGGGCACGTGATGATCACGTCATCATACATCACCTTCCCCTATTCCTGTCCGACACCGCGCGTAGGTGGCTCAAGGGGCTTCCCCCTGGCCAGATTCGTGGCTAGGTCGACCTTGTCTGGATCTTCGAGGGGAACTTCAAAGGTACCTACGTGCATCCCGGGAACTCCTGGAAACTGCGCAACTGCAAGAAGAAACCAGGGGAGTCTCTCTGCGACTTTGCTCGATGATTCTCCAAGCTCCGCACCGAACTACCCCACATCTCCGATCTCGACGTCGTGCTAGCGTTCGTTGCGGGAACAACCTGCAAGGACCTAGTTCGCGAATTAGGGCGTAATCGCCCCGACACCATCGATGAGCTCATGGATGTGGTTGCCAACTATGTGGCTGGCGAAGAGGCCGTCGGCGCCTTCTTCAGTGACGGGAAGGACAAGGGAAAAACGCCGGTAGCCGATAACGCCTGAGGTTCGAGCAAAGGGCCGAAGAGAAACAACAAGAAGAAGAAACATCAGCAAGGCAAGCGTGAGGCTGCAGAAGATGATCTCGTCACAGCAACCGAACGCAAAAGACCTCGAGGTTCCCCCGCGGGTGCCATCTTCGACAAAATGCTCGAGGAGCCCTGTCCTTATCACAAGGACGGGGCAAGGCACAAGCTTAAGGACTGCCGCATGCTTCGAAGGCACTTCGAGCAAGTGGGCATGAAGAAAGGTTACGACAAGAAAGACCAAGGCGGCGGTGAGGGAGACAACGGGGAAGACAGAAAATTCCCCGAAGTCTATGATTGCTACATGATCTACGGGGGCCCCTCGACCCAGCTGACGCCCCGACAGCGCAAGCGGGAGCGTCAAGAGGTCTTCTCCGTCTGTGTCATGACGCCTCACTACCTCGACTGGTCTGACGTGCCCATCATGTTCGACCGCGATGACCATCCGGATCGAGTCCCCAACCCCGGGGCCTATCCGCTCGTCGTCGACCCAATCATCATCAACACCCACCTCTCGAAGGTCCTCATGGACGGCGACAGCAGCCTGAACGTCATCTACCTCGAGACCCTCGACCTCCTGGGAGTCAGGAGGTACCAACTCTGACCCAGCGTCGGGGGGTTCCATGGCGTCGTACCAGGGAAGAAGGCCTTCCCCGTCGGCCGTATCGACCTTCCTGTCTGTTTCAGCACCCCTGCCAACTTCAGGAAAGAGACCCTCACCTTCGAGGTGGTCGGGTTTCACGGAACGTATCACGCCATCATCGGCCGACCGGGCTACGCGCAGTTCATGGCGATCCCGAACTACACCTACCTCAAGCTTAAGATGCCAGGACCCAAAGGCGTCATCACTGTCGCCTCCTCCTACGAGCACACGTACGACTGCGATGTCGAATGCATCGAGTATGGAGAGGCCATCGAGCAAAATGCCATGATAGCCGTGACCCTCGAGCACCTCGCCGACGAGGTGCCAGATCTTAAGCGACACGCTGGCAACTTCGAGCCAGCACAAGACACCAAGAAAGTCCCCCTCAACCCGAGCTGCCCCTGCGAGAAGGTGCTAACGATCAGCGCCGACCTTGAGGACAAATAGGAAGCCATGCTCGCCGATATGTTTGTGTGGAGTCCTTTGGATATGCCGGGCATACCGAGGGAAGTCGTTGAGCACGCCTTGGAAATCCGGGCCGGGTCCAGACCGGTGAAACAACGCCTGCGCCGCTTCGACGAGGAGAAGCGCAGGATCATCGGCGAGGAGGTACACAAGCTTTTGGCGGCTGGATTCATCAAGGAGGTCCATCACCCCGAATGGTTAGCTAATCCCGTGTTAGTTAAGAAAAAGAATGGAAAAATGCGGATGTGTATTGACTATACAAGTTTAAACAAAGCATGTCCCAAAGTTCCGTTTCCTTTACCACGCATTGATCAAATTGTTGACTCTACCGCGGGATGTGAAATCCTCTCGTTCCTCGATGCTTATTCCGGCTACCACCAAATCAAGATGAAGGAGTCCGACCAGCTCGCGACTTCCTTCATCACACCTTTTGGCATGTACTGCTACGTCACCATGCCCTTCGGCCTTCGAAACGCCGGGGCAACGTATCAGCGGTGCATGCTCCACGTCTTCGGCGAACACATAGGCAACACGGTCGAGGCCTACGTCGATAACATCGTGGTCAAGTCCAGAAGAGCGGACAACCTCATCTGAGACCTCGAAATCGCGTTTGGGTGCCTTCGAGCCGAAAACATAAGACTCAACCCTGAGAAATGTGTCTTCGGAGTGCCTCGGGGCATGTTCCTCGGGTACATCATCTCCCAGCGCGGGATCGAGGCCAACCCCGAGAAGGTGGCGGCCATCACGCGAATAGGGCCGATTCGGGATCTCAAGGGCATGCGGAGGGTCACGGGCTGCCTCGCGGCCCTCAGCTGCTTTATCTCATGCTTAGGGGAGAAGGCCATGCCTCTGTACCGCCTCTTGAAAAAATCCGAGTGATTCACATGGACCGCGGAGGCCGAGGAGGCCCTCGACGAACTCAAAGCCAAGCTGACATCCACTCCGATTCTCGTCCCTCCTCGACCAGCGACGTCGACTGAACCACCGAGCCCCTCCTCCTCTATGTCGCCGCAACCAATCAGGTGGTCAGCGCGGCCATAGTGGTGGAGAGGCAAGAGGAAGGGCATGCTTTGCTAGTCCAACGGTCGGTTTACTTCGTCAGCGAAGTGCTTTCGGAAACGAAAATCCGCTACCCACAGGTGCAGAAGCTACTCTACGCCATCGTCCTTACGCGTCGCAAGCTCCAGCACTACTTCCTCAGCCACCCGGTTACTGTGGTATCTTCGTTCCCCTTGGGGGAGATCATCCATAACCGGGAGGCCGCTGGAAGGATCGCTAAGTGGTCGGTCGAGCTCATGGGCGAGACCATCACCTACGCACCGCGGAAGGCCATCAAGTCTCAAGTGCAGGCGGATTTCATCGTCGAGTGGACCGACACTCAGTTGCCGCATGTTCAAATCCAAGCCAAGCTGTGGACAATGTACTTCGACGGGTCGCTCATGAAGACAGGGGTAGGCGCAGGCTTGCTCTTCATTTCACCCCTCGGAGTCCACATGCGCTACGTCATTCGCATCCACTTTGCCGCTTCTAACAACATCACGGAGTATGAAGCAATTGTCGCTAGATTACGAATCGCCCTTGAACTCGGGGTCTGACGCCTTGACGTTCGAGGCGACTCGCAGCTAATCATCGACCAAGTGATGAAGGCCTCGAGCTGCCACGACGCCAAGATGGAGGCATACTGCAACGAAGTGCACAAGTTGGAAGACAAGTTCCACGGCCTCGAGCTTAGTCATATCGCTCGACGATACAACGAAGCCACGGATGAGCTCGCAAAAATTGCATCGACTCGAGGTACAGTCCCTCCGGACGTGTTCTCGAGGGACCTCTTCGAGCCCTCCGTCGATTTGGGCTCGGGGGCTTCCACTACGCCCTCGAAGCTCCACCCCACGACCTCGACCGGGGCCCCCTCGACCGGGGCCCAGGTTATGGAGATCCGGGAAGCCCCTCCTCCGTCGAACCCGCCACCGGATTGGCGAGCCCCTTTACTTGAATGCCTCATTCGGGGAGAGCTTTCGGAGGACTGGACCGAAGCTCGACGGATCGCATGACGGGCCAAGTCCTACGTCATCTACGGTGACGGCAAGGAACTCTACAGATGAAGCCCCTCAGGCGTTCTTCAGCACTGCATTACCATCGAGGAAGGCAGGAGGCTCCTCGAGGACATACACTCGGGGGCCTGCGGCCATCACGCAGCACCAAGGACCCTCGTAGGCAATGCCTTCCGATAGGGTTTCTACTGGCCGACCGCCGTTTTCGATGCCACAAACATTGTCCGCTCGTGCAAAGGGTGTCAATTTTACGCCAAGCAGACGCACCTCCCAGCTCACGCCCTACAAATGATCCCCATCACCTGGCCGTTTGTGGTCTGGGGGCTCAATCTTGTGGGGCCTCTCAAGAGGACAACCAAAGGGTACACGCACCTGCTCGTTGCCATCGACAAGTTTACCAAGTGGATCGAGGCCTGGCCCATCAGCAACATCCGCTTTGAACGGGCAGTTGAGTTCTTCACGACATCATCCATCGCTTTGGGGTCCCGAACGTCATCATCACTGACAACGGCACACAGTTCACTAGTAAGAAGTTCTTGGACTTCTGCGATCGCCATCACATCCGTGTGAATTGGTCCGTGCTTGCACATCCTCGAACTAACGGCCAGGTCGAGTGCGCCAATGGCATGATTTTGCAGGGCCTCAAGCCAAGGATCCTCAACCGCCTCAGCAAGCACGAAAAAAAATGGGCCGCGGAGCTGCCGTCAGTCCTATGGAGCTTAAGGACAACACCTAGTCGAGCCACAAGCTTCACCCCATTCTTCTTGGTCTATGGGTCCGAGGCCGTTCTCCCCACTGACCTCGAGTATGGATCCCCTCGACTAAAGGCGTACAATGAGCAAAGCAATGAAGAAGCCCTCGCAAACGCCGTCAACCAGCTCAAGGAGGCTCGAGACATGGCTCTAATTCACTCCGCGAGGTATCAGCAAAAACTTCGACGCTACCACGACAAGCACATGCGCCCGAGGGACTTCCAGGTTGGAGACCTCATCCTACGTCGACGACAGAGCAACAAGGGATGTCACAAGCTGACCCCACCATGGGAAGGCCCATACACCATAGCTGAGGTGCTAAAGCCCGGGACGTACAAGCTCGCTAACGACAAAGGCGAAATCCTCACCAACGCATGGAACATCGAACAGCTATGTCGTTTCTACCCTTAGGGCACCAGTGCCCTTGTACATTCTCGCATGTTTTGTACATTTCTGCATGACAAATATAAGGTGTACTTTTGATTATATGTTCAAACTTGTTATGGTACATGCAAGAGGTAGCCTCGACCCTGTCTCACCAGAGTCGAGTCCCCCTTGAGGGCTAACGGGGGGTAACCCCCTAAGTTCCTAAAAATACGAACGACTTTTTTTTTCGCATGCCTCCCTTTCACTTCCCAACTAAGTTGAAAACGCCTCGAACTCCCTAGGGGTCAAGGGCTGTCAAGCCGGAGCTCTCGAGGGATACGAGCTTGCATCGAACGCTCAGTCGGAAAGCAAGAGTCAGGCTATCAAAACTCGAGCCCCCCTTCTTTCTCACGCCTCGATATGCTTCGCGACTAAGTAGAAAATGCCTCAAACTCCCTAGAGGGTCGAGGGCTATCGAGTCGGGAGCTCTCCTATGCCTCTGGGCTACAGTACCTCCGCTCGCTCCCCTCCTCGAGGGATACGAGCATGCGTCGAAAACTTAGTCAAAAAAGCAAAGTCTAGGTGAAAAGAAAGCAGAAAAGGCTTGAAAGCAAAACGACAAATTGCATTACGATAGATGCATTAATGTTCAAAAAGGGCTTTCGAAGCCACATTGAATATAATTTACAAAAAACTAATTCATTACATGGGCATCTTCGCCCAGCCTTGACCTACAGGCCTGCTCCGTCACCGCCCTCCTCGACGTGGTACCCTTCAACCGCGGGGGGAGGACTTCGTCCTCGAACAGCTTAGCCAGCGCTCCCCTGGCCTCTCGGCGTCATTGATGAGCCCTCGGCATCGCTCCTCATTCTTGGCATCGGTCTTCGAGATATCAGGAACAAAGCCTTGGGCCACCACGTTCATGTCAAAGATGAAGGCGGAGGAGACCACTGCTAGCGCCTGCTTCACGCCGGTATGAAGCGCCTCCCGCACGCGATCACGAAGGGTGGCATCGAGGTAGTAAATTCGGTTGACGAGCGTGGCACCCGGGATGTCTTCTTCGGCACCCTCGATGGGCCTGACCTCCTAGGAGGCGCAGAGGCCGTCGAGAGCAACCCGGAGCTGGCCGAGAAGCGCCCCCTCCACCGCGAGGCTCTCCTGCAGCGCCTTGGCGGCGGTCTAGGTAGCAAGCAGCTCGGACTCGAGGCCTGAAACACAAAGCAAGAATTAGACAAACCATACAGAAAAAACAAAGATCAAAAGCCCTTTAAGAAACTCACCAACACAGCGAGTCTCGAGGGCGTTGCGATCCCCCAGCACGGCATCGCACTTCCCCCGAGCCTTGTCCCACTCCTGCTGGGCCTCTTTTAAGGCCCGGGTCACCTCCGTCTTCTCACAGCGGAGGGTCTCAAGGGCACCACCAGCCAGGATGATGGCCTGCTCCTTCTCCTGGAGGGTAGCCTTCATTGCCCCAAGCTGGGTTTCCAGGCCAGCAGCTCGGTTCTTCTCCTCCTGGACCAAGGCGGAGAGGGCATTGCGCGCTGCGGAGACTTCAGCAAAATTGGCCTCGAGCGAGCGGATGTGCTCCGCGGAGCTTTGAGCCTCCCCCACGAGTAGCTCGACGCGCTCCTGGGCTCGGATGCTCTCGTCCCTGGCCCTCTCTGCTTCGGCCTTGGCCGCGTTAGCCTCCTCCCTGGCATGCTTGAGCTCCTCCTTGAGGTGGGCGGCTTCCCCTCGAGTGGCCTCGGAGTCCTCCTTCGCCTGGGTGGCCTCCTCTTTGGCTTTGGCGGCCTCCTCCCTGGTCCGCTTCAGTTCCTCCTCGATCTCGGCCACCCTGCCCTGCGCAGAGCGGCCGGCTTTGAGTTGGCGAAGCACTTCCTCTCGGCTGTTGTGCGTTTCATGGAGGAAGTACGACTTGGAGTAGGAACGCTTTTGCGCCTCCTAGGGACAAGAAGTCAAGGGTTGAGGCATTTCATACGAAAGAACTTAAGAAACTGCGTATGGCCTACACAGTGACTCACCGCGAGGTTCCGGTCGAGGCCTTCGGCGAGCTCGACGCCCAACTTTAGCAAGTGCCACAGCCACGCCCAGGACCGCTCGGCCTCCTCCCAGCACTCGACCTCCGCCGGGTCGTTCATCTCGATCCCCGGAGCGCTGGAGTCGCCGAGTTCCCGGAGTACGATGTGCTGCTTGCCCCAATGTGGAAGGTCCGTCTTGACCTTGGCTCGTGCCAAGGACTCAATCTCATCCACCACATCGCGCGGGACGCCGTAACTCATGGCCAACTCCGCCGGGGTGCGGAACTCTGACGCGGCGTGGGCATCCCTCAGCCCGGGGTCGGAAGTCGACCTCCTTAGCACGCCAGAAGCCGCCGTCTCCTCCAGCTGCTCTGTCGACGGTTGCGGTGGCTGACCTGACACTGCTTCTAGTGCCTTCGGAGGTAGCGGAGGTGTCAAGGCTGTCGCTTCCCCCAACACCACTACTTGTGGTGCCGGCAGGGCAACCATCGACGCGTCTTCCGTCGGGTTCGGCACCGAGGCCTCCTCCGGTTGCGCCCCCGGCAGCCGCGGGACCATCGACGCCTTCGACGCCATTTCTTCTTCGGCCAGCAGCTCATCCAGGGTAATCACGGACACCCATTGCTTGGGCAGTCCGGAAGTCGCCTCTGCTTTCGACGTCTCGGGCGGCTGCTGTGCCGGCGGGTCCAGCGGCGCCGTGTCCCCCGGCGGCATCTGCTGCACCTGTTGGTGCTAGGGCTGGCCCCTAGTTTCCTCCTCCTCTTCTTGCTGCTCCAACAGCTCCTTCTCCCCCTCCTGCTGCGGCCGTGGCAGCTTCGCTTCTTGCAGGGCCCCCTGTTCCCACTCCCTCAGGGCTTCGAGCTCGCGTAGCCCCGCCGGCCAGGGCCTCCGCTCTCCCGTCGAGGGAGGAAGGGCAGTGGTCTCCTCACCCTCGAGGTCCACGACGACTACCTCCTCTCCCAGCTCGTGGCCCTTAGGGGCTCCCGCCTTGGGTGTGGGGATCGAGGCCTCCGGCCTGCCAGGAGCGGTAGCTCCCGACGTCGGGGCACCGCCCCCTGGTGCTGGGCCGAGCTCGAGGGCCGCAGGTGACGATGTCAAGGAGGTGCCCCCTCCCTCATGCGTCCTCCCCAGCTTGGAGTCGCCACCCACCGCGGCCCCCGGGACGCTCGACCCTGCAGCAAGAGTGGAACCCGTCGACCTACCACGCGCCATAGCACCGAGGGCTGAGGACAACCACTTGACTTCCCACGGAGCCAAGGGCCTCGACATCGCACCTGTGACCGGGGCCTCCATCTTCGTAGCTGCATCCATCTTGAGCCGCTTAGCGGGCGCGAGGGACGCCTCCTCGATCTGGCACTTGGGCCTGGATGGGAAGCAGAACGGCAAAAAGTTTATTAAATTGTGCAAGGAAGACGCAACGAAAAGAAAATGAACCAACGACACCTACCCGAAGGGGATAGAGGCATTTCGGGTCCCCCTCGAACCGCCAGCAGATTTCGAGACCCCTCCCGAAGCCGAGCTCTTCCCGGGGCTGAGGCTGCTCGGGGCTGTCGGTGGGGTCGTCGCGCCTCCCTGCTTCAACGGGGCCTCCTGGGGACGCCTCTGCTCTGCCCGTGCCGACGACCGAGACCAGATTTCCTAGATCAAAGTAGGTGGGGTCCTGCCTCGAGTACGACACGAGGGGGGTGAGCCCCCTCGGGGTGAGGCCTCGACCCCCTTTTTCCACACCGGTGCTCCGAGGCCGATGCCACCAGCTGGGGGGCGCGCTGCTCCGCCACCTCCTCCTGCACGAAGGGGCGGTCAGCATGGGAGGAACCTGACAAGATGCGGTCGAGGTGCCACTCCACCCCCTCGATGTCATCACTGTCATCATCATCTTCATCTCCCAGAACGAGGGAGACTCCTCCTCCGGGAGCCCATCACGCCTCTGCTCAGCGCGGCGCTTCGTGAGCCTTTCATGCTCCCGGAGCTTCTTGGCTTTCTTCTTCTCCTCCTCATCCTTACTCCGCTTCTCTTGCTGGGTGGTGAAGCATCTTACCTGACGATCAGGAGCGTCCTCCCTCAGCGGGGGCCTTGATCTCCGGTAGTCGATTCTCCCCTACACAAAGACATTTAGTCAAAGGGACAAGAGAAAGGGGGGAGGAAACGCGAAAGGCACGAGTCGGGGCACTCACTAGGTCGAGGTAACCCTCCTCCAGCCGCATGGGGAGGCGGTTGACGTCTTCCACCCTGAACGAGCCAGCCACCATCCCCTTTACCCACGCGATGACTTCCGCGGTGGACGGCCTCTCGCCGGACATCCGGCACCTCTTGAGAACCTCGGGCGCCGCCGAGGGGAGCATCTCGAGCACCCGTCGACTGTGGAAGGCCGAGACCACCACACCCGCTGTCAGGCCCGCCTCTCAAAGGGTCCTCATCATGACGACGAGGGGATGAAGTCGACGCTGAAGATCTCCCACGACACCGTGCGGCCAGTTGTATGGACGCTCGGAGATAAGCCACCCGGTGTACGACGGGAGGTAGCCGCCATCGTTGTGAAGGTAGAACCACTGCTTGTCCCACCGGGAGTGGTTGGACGTCAACCCGGTGGGGATGTACTCGCGTGGCTCCTCTGACCTCCCGGTCTTCAACGCGAAGTTGAGGCATCCCGCTCTAATGATTCGCCTTACTCCTTGCGCCACCGGGGAGGCGAACCACTCCCCCTTGTAAAGGTGGAGCCATAGCTCCCAATGTGGTGCCATCCCGAGGTAGCCCTC
>JALGXP010001326.1:0-14674 GCA_023333625.1 Bothriochloa decipiens
TCGGTAAAAGCGGAACCTGCAAGGCCGTCGGAGATCAAGTTGATGCAGCCCGTTGACTCTTGAAAGAACTCATTGAAAAGGAAAAAGTACTGATGACGAAGTCGCCGAAAAGTAGATTGCTTGAAAAGTAGATAAAAATAGTAGGTTTGTTGTATTGATGATTCTTCTTTTTATTGTCTTTCGGTACATATTTATACCCTGGTACTATGAGTCCTAAACAGACACGACAAAGTATTACCTAAACAAGTCTTATCTCTAAGGAATAAAAAATAACGACTCGTACCAAGGTCGGACTCAAAAATAAGCTAATAAAATAATGGCATAAATATCGCCAGTTCCCTTATCCATTGCTTTACGATGAAAACTCTACCGGCATGCTCTTCATCCCTGTAGATTCCATCGGCAACCCATCAATAATGGCTCAGACCCGCTTTCCATGTCCTTCAGCTCCGCTTTCCATCGGCAACCATGCCTCAATCTCTATCGGCAACAGCCCTCTGGCTTCATCGGCAATGTACGAGATCAACATGTCCTTTATCGGCACTCATTCATCGGTCAACTCAGAATCAACGCTGGAGAAGAACCACTCCCTTGCCGATCAGCACAGTTTTCGGTCCATATTGACACGTGTCAAAAAACGGTGTCAACACATGCCCCCCAATTTCGGAATATAGAATACTTTATGCGCCAAAATTTCCTCCAGGTCGTAATTGCCCAAACCGTTTGAACTTCTCCTCGAGAGTTGCACGCGTGGTAGTGGAGATCCTGTACCAACAGGCCCATATAGTGCTTCCTCCGCCGCGGCCCATTTTTCATCTGTGATTCAAACCCTAGCTTTTCTCTCTCCGGCGGCGACATCAACAGGTGATTCTTTGACAAACTCGATCATCGGCGCTCTCGACGGTGACCCTTAACCTCCAGTTAGCATTCTTTGCCTTTTCCATCTCCATCGCGGCCATGGCTATTCATTTCGACGTCCCCAAGGTTAGTCTTTTCCTTTTGCCTACCCTCTGACATTTCATTTCTCCTTCTCTGCGCAGTTCATGACTCTTCCTTGTTCCCAATCTTTTAATCTCAGGAGCTTTACAATAATCTTCTTATCCCAACGCATCAGAATCACTTCATCTGCCTAGGCCCAATGGGAAATCCAGACCCAACCGACATTATAAACGCAGAAACCAATCGAATCCCCTTCAGAACTCAGAATTTTGACTTGGGACTCTGGACCGATACCTTCCGTTCTTGGCCAAAAAACACCAAGGGATGGAAAGATTGGTATCTGAGGGTTGCTAGGCCAATGGAGCTGTATTGGGCGGAACGCAAATTAGAACAGTGCATCAGAATATCCATTGCCGATATGGAGAGGAACGAGTCTTTATTAATTGCCGCCTCCTATTTCTGGTCGGATACCCTGAATGCCTTTATCTTTAGACATGGGCCAGCTTCTCCTACTCTTGCCGATGTGTACATGCTTACTGGCTTGGACATTTCTTCTGCTGATGACAACTCACTGTTCCAACGGAAATCCGAGCATCGGCTGACCACCAGAAACATTGGCGGCTGGACTGGCTATATCAATGAGTATAAGAAATCTGGTTCAGTCAATCACAGGGAACATTCAGCCTTTTTGAATATGTGGCTTGAGAAGTTTATTTTCTGTGGCAGAACAGTCGGACCGACCAACATGCACCTCTCTGCAGCAGAACTGTTGGCTAGCGGCGTCAAGCTCCCCCTGGGCCGATACCTTCTTGGCTCAGCCTACCATCTCCTCCACCAAGTGTCACAAAGGCTGCTGCAAGGTAAATCCATCGGCAACCTGGGGGGTCCCTGGTGGTTCATTAACATGTGGTTAAATGCCCACATGCATAAATATTTCCATGTCGACCTGTTCGCTCAGCAGTTCCCTCGAAGTCTTCCTGAAGACTATCAACTTGGGGAAGAAGAATCAGCAACGCGCCCCCCCATCAATTTTGGAGAAGCAGTGGCAGTGCTACCAGGTGCAGAGGCGAACAAAGTCCAGATCGGCAATCTTTTCCACAGCCTCTACATCGGCATCCCCTCTGAGCTTCGGGCATGGGTCCCGTATGTTGATGAAGCAACAAGATTCCCTCTTTCCTTTAATCTTACCGATGAGGCCCTGAACCAGGACGCTGACATCCTAAGGGCAATAATCACCCCTCGTGCTATCCCGGTAAACATTTTTGGAAGCGGGAAGAATATCAATCCCACCTACGAGTTCTACTATCCATCGGCAGTAGCAAGACAACTAGCTTTTGGACAATTGCCCATCAACTTATGTTTTGCCAATGTGATTAAACCAAGACAGACCATCGCGAGCCGTGTGGATTGGCACAGAATTGTTACTCTCCTTCCTAATGTCGACATCTCAAATGCCGATCTTACTGACTGGGTACCGGCTTCTTTTGTCACCGAATCCTTCAAATTATGGTGGCAAGAATGGAAGGAACAACTATTTTTTGCCTCTCCTCATTTTTACTGGAACTCTATTGATCCTGACCACGTCATCCCTGCCGATGCAGTAAGTCTAACCCTCTGCACTCCTTTCAACTCCTCCTTAATCCATCAGCAACTAACCCTTTCTTTGACAGGTTGATGACCCGGTCCCAACATTGAGTAAGAGTGGCAAGGTCATACGGCTGCAGCCGATTTCTCCAGTATCCATCATCGGTCACAAGGCTCCCTCGTTAGATGCTCCAGTGGGCCGCGGTCGTACCAAGAAGGGTACTAAATCGGTCATATTTTTGGCACAGTCATCTCAGGTAACCACCTCCCTTTCTTTTGCCGATGTCGATTGCTGTGACTTATCGATTCCATATTTCAGGGCGCGAGTTCTACACTTCTAGAGTCTCCATCGGCAACTCGTCCCCCATAACCCGTCAATGCACCTTCAGATGTTATCCTTGTCGACTCTCCAGAGGTATGTTTCTCCAATTTTAACCCGATTTCAACTATTATAATTAGCACTAATTACTCTATTTACTTGTAGCAACAAGTGGCCATATCTGTAGCTGTTTCAGCCGATCCAAAACCACAGTCCTCTGGTGCCGATGCCCCCAGTCATCTGGGTTTGAGGAACCACAGCCTAAGCGCAAAGCTTCCTCTTACGTAGTCCTTCAATCGAAACGATCCAAAATTGCATCGGCACTTTCCACAGTTCCAGCACCATCTCTTCAGTCAACACCGCCGGATGTGCCAGCACCAGGACCATCAACAGCACCTCAAGAAACACTTGCCGATATAGCCACAGACTTGCCACCACTCAGCCCTGCCAGAACCGATCCATCGGCAAGCATTGCTGAGGACATATTGCAAGCTGCCTCCTCCAGCCAAATGCAAGAAATCGCCTTGAAGCAAGTAAGTTAACCATTATTCTGCAATATTCCTTCTCCTGTAACTGACTAATCCCCTCGCAGGAACAAGACTCTCCAAACAGCCTATTCTCTTTTACTGTCAACATTCCTGACGATGAAGAAGAAGAAAGTTCTACGCTTGCCTTAGGAACTGTATCAGCTGAGGTCAGAACCAAATTAGAAACATTATTATCTTTGTTGCATCAAGATACACCTCAGCTGGTCCAAGATTCAGACTCCACAAGAGCAATCTTCAAAGCGATTCGTGGCCAAGTCCCCGACAATATTGAAGAAATCCTTTTTCATGCCGCCCACCTTGAGAGCCGACAACTCCAATACCAAAAAGCCGCTCGACGAATTGCCGATAGAGCCGCTCAATCAAAACTTAAAGAAGAAATATTACAATTCAAGCAGGCCGCCGAAGAAAAGCACAGAAGCATGAGCAACTTAGAGGCTCGGGCGCCGATCTTGAAAAGAAAATTACTGATCTATCGGCAAAGAGAACAGCTTTACTGGCCGAGCTGAAAGAGGTGGAAGCAGCCCTGAACCAAGCCGTACAGGAGAAAGACAACCTGTCCAACACTTTAAAAATTCTTCAAAAGGACAGAGACAATCAAGCCTGTATGGCGCTGACGCTGAGGAGAAAGCTTAAACCGATAGAGGACACTGCCGATGCGGACGTCAGGGAAGTGGAAGAAGCCGACCAGATTTGCCTGTGTGCGATAACCGCTATTCAATCCTTCCTTAGTTTGTAGACTTCACTCATCGGTTTTGTCAAGTTATCGGCAATCTGAACTTTGTCAATTGACTGTGAATGTAATATAATGCCGATATCTTTATTTCTGTATTTATGCATCCGTCCAAATACTGGGGTAGTATTTCTTTAAATATTTCCCATTTAATGCTCTGGGAAATATAACTCCTTCGAGGGTTTCTAAGATGTATACGTTACCAGGAGCCAACTGATTTATCCGATAAGGACCTTCCCAATTAGGGGACCACTTGCCGAATTTTGAACTCTTAGTCCCAATCGGCAAAACCAATTTCCAGACTAAATCTTCATTTGCAAATTCTTTTACTTTCACCTTTCTATCATACCACCTAGCAACCCTCTCTTTATTTTCTTCGACGCTAATTAAGGCCTTTAGCCGATGACCTGCTAAATCTTCTAATTCATCTCTCATAAGCATGTCATACTCATCGGCTGTCAAGTGATCCTGAGAAAATACACGCCTAGAACCAGTCTTAATTTCCCAAGGTAAGACTGCATCATGCCCATATACCAATTGATACGGTGAGACCTTAATTGCACCATGACACGCCATCCGATATGACCATAAAGCTTCATTTAAAAGAGCATGCCACCTCCTAGGATTTTCCTCAACTTTCCGTTTAATAAGCTTGATTATTCCTTTATTAGATGCTTCAGCCTGACCGTTAGCTTGCGCATAATAAGGAGAGGAATTTAGAACTTTAATTCCCATACCGATGGCAAAATTATCAAATTCTCCTGATGTGAACATAGTTCCTTGATCGGTAGTAATAGTCTGAGGAATACCAAATCGGTAAACAATATGTTCTTTCACAAAATCAATCATATTTGCCGATGACACTTTCTTTAAAGGAATTGCTTCAACCCACTTTGTGAAATAATCGGTAGCAACGAGTATGAATTTATGTCCTTTACTCGACGGTGGGTAGATCTGACCGATGAGATCAATAGCCCATCCTCTAAACGGCCAAGGTTTGATTATAGGATTCATTGCCGATGCAGGTGCTCTTTGAATATTACCGAATTTCTGACATGACTGACACCCTTTGAAATATTTAAAGCAATCTTCGAGAATTGTCGACCAATAGTACCCGTTCCTCCTAATCATCCATTTCATTTTAAATGCCGATTGATGTGCCCCACACACTCCTTCATGAATCTCACCCATTAAACTCTTCGATTCCTCTTTACTAAGGCATTTGAGTAAAACCCCATCCAAAGTGCGATAATATAATTCAGTATCAAGGAGCACATACTTGGTAGCTTGAAACCTTATACGTCTCTCCACTTTCCTAGATGGATTTTTTAAGTAATCGGCAATATCCCTTCTCCAGTCATCGGCATCAATTACCGATGTCAACACTTCTCGGATCAGTTGATATCCCGAAGCATGCTGTGCTAGCCGATTAGCTTCTTCATTGTGCAGTCTGGGAATGTGTTCAAGTCGAAAATCTTTAAACTTCTTTAATATTTGCAGGCACCTCCCATGATAAGTAATCAAGACTTCACTTCGGCATTCATATGTTCCAATCAACTGATTAATGACTAGCATGGAATCCCCAAAGACTTCAACTGTATCGGCACGAATTTCTCTGAGCAATTCTAACCCTTTCACTAAAGCTTGATATTCAGCCTGATTATTTGTTGAAGTGCTAGCAATCGGCAATGAAAATTCATATTTCTTTCCTCGAGGCGAGATTAATACAATACCGATTCCTGCTCCTCCACCGCAAGTAGATCCGTCAAAGAAAAGTGTCCATGGAGCCATCTCAGCATAATTTATCACACCGCAATGTTGAGTAACAAAATCGGCCATTACCTGTCCTTTAACCGCTTTAGCCGATTCATGACGCAAATCAAATTCTGATAATGCTAGGATCCACTTGCCGATCCTTCCTTTCAAAATTGGCATTGACAACATATGCTTAACCACATCGTCTTTGCATATGACAGTGCATTCAGCCGATAACAAGTAATGCCTTAATTTTGTGCAAGAGAAATATAAACACAAACATAATTTCTCAATGGCCGAATACCTGGTCTCAGCGTCTATCAGTCTCCTACTCAAATAATATATCACACGTTCTTCCCCTTCAAACTCTTGAATTAATGCTGATCCGATAACATTATCATCGGCAGACAAATACAACTTGAAAGGTTTCCCGTGTTGAGGCGGAACCAATACTGGAGGATTTACCAAATACTTTTTAATTTCTTCTAAAGCTAATTGCTGCTCTGTTCCCCATACAAATTCCTGATCGGCTTTTAATTTTAATAAAGGACTGAAGGCTTTGATCTTTCCTGACAGATTAGATATAAATCTTCGAATAAAATTAATCTTGCCGATCAAGGATTGCAACTCAGTCTTATCGGCAGGAGCAACAACCTTATTAATTGCATCAATAGATTTCCTGTTGATTTCAACACCTCTTTGATGTACCATGAAGCCTAAGAATTGACCTGCCGATACACCAAATGCGCATTTAGTAGGGTTCATCTTTAAACCATGCTTCCTGGTGCACTCCAAGATTTTTCGCAGATCAGCTAGATGACTCTCAAAACCTTCAGATTTGACCACCACATCATCTATGTAGATTTCAACCGTTGTGCTGATGTATTTATGGAAGATAAAATTCATAGCCCTCTGATAGGTAGCACCGGCATTTTTCAAGCCGAAGGTCATGACAATCCATTCAAATAAACCCACATGACCTGGACACCTAAAAGCAGTCTTGGAAATATCCTCTTCAGCCATGAAAATTTGGTTATAACCGGCATTACCGTCCATGAAGCTGATGATCCGATGTCCAGCTGCAGCATCATTCAATAAATCGGCAACAGGCATTGGATAGCCATCCATCGGTGTGGCTTTATTAAGATTCCTGAAATCAATACACACACGAAGTTTTCCATTTTTCTTATAAACAGGAACCACGTTAGAAATCCATTCGGCATATCGACATTGCCGAATAAAGCCAGCTTCAATTAACCTTGTGATTTCGGCTTTAATATCAGGTAACACTTTAGGATTACATCGGCGTGCAGGCTGTTGATGAGGCCGAAATCCTGACTTAATAGGCAACCGATGTTCAACTATTGACCGATCTAATCCAGGCATTTCTGTATAATCCCAAGCGAAACAGTCCTTATACTCCCTCAAAATATCAATCATTTGCTGTTTACATTGAGAATCTAACTTGGCACTAATAAAAGTTGGTCTCGGCCTGTCACCGTTACCAATATCTATTTCCACTAAACTATCAGCCGATGTGAACCCAAGACCAAGCTTTCCACCATCGGCAAACTGATCCATTAAAATTCATCTTTAGAACCGACTGCTTGGATCGGTGTGAGCTCATAATCAGCAATCCTGAGAAATTCCGTATCCCATGCTTCTCCCGATATGCACTTTGTTCGCTCATAGGTCTCAGAATCAGCCGATGCGATTATATAAGAAGAATCACCAGGGATAATTTCAATCTTGTCTCCAATCCACTGTACGAGGTACTGATGCATTGTAGAAGGAACACAACAGTTGGCGTGAATCCAATCCCTTCCCAGGAGCAAATTATAGTTACCTTTGCCGTTAACGATAAAGAAGGTGGTAGGCAAAGTCTTGCTGCCGATAGTCAACTCAACACATAACGCCCCTTTAGCCGGAGACACATTGCCTTCAAAATCTTTAAGCATCATATCCGTCTTGGTTAAATCTTGGTCTCCTTTTCCAAGTCTTCGGAACATAACATACGGCATGATATTAATTGCCGCTCCTCCATCTATGAGTATTTTTGACACTGGCTGTCCATCAATCTTGCCTTTAACAAACAGAGCTTTGAGGTGTTGCCTCTCATCATCGGCGGGCTTTTCAAACACAGCCATCATTGGATCCAGAGTTAGTTGGGCTGCTTCATCGGCAAAAACTGCTTGCTCCTTGTCACCTGGCGCCAAGAACTCCATCGGCAACATGAAGACCATGTTAACATCTGCCGATGGACTTTCACCCTTATGTTTTGGTTGCCATACTTGAGTTGTTGCCTTTGGGATGCTTTCTCTTGGGCACTGTAAGTCTTCTTGACGCATACGCTGTTCCCTTCTTTTTTGAGTTTTCGTCAATCCTTCAGGGCACCATTGGGGCAGCTTTGTTTTCCAAACAGGCTGATAATGCTTTGTGTTCTGCTCATGGAGGCCTATGTTTGGATCCCGGCAGAATATCCCTTCATCAGGAACCCTTTCGTTAGCCATCTCTTCAAGCCTTGCATGACTCTTTGGAAAATAACCAATATACCTGCCCAGCCTGTCATGCACGCTAACTCTACCCCCCAGCCGATCAAATGCTGACACCTTTTCTTTGATCGGCGTATTGATGCATACCCCTCAATTACTAGAGTGATGTTGTCTCTCTACCCGATCATTTAGATAGTAACCATTACATTCAGGGCAGGTATCGGCAGTGGGCAATTTAATGCCTTCTTCCCAGCAATGAATGAAAAACGGACAATTCCAGTGATCTTTATGTCGACGTAACTCCTCCTGTTGCTGTCGATACCGATCCTCACACTGTTGCCGATACCTGACACCATATGGAGCAGGCCTCAGAGGTCTTCTGGAGCTACTACCTTCATTAACAATTCTTTTCTCTTTAGCGCCATCGGCAGGTTTCTTTCCCTTTACGTCCTCAACAGTTATTTGGTTCTTAGGGTCTACCGATGCATTTCTTCTAGCAGTCTCCGATGTTAACACTTTGGTTTTACCTTTAGCCTCCACCATATTTGCAGGGAACGGATGTTGATCAATTTTCATCGGCTTCTGAGCTTTTGAATTATCAAACTTGATTTTCCCGGATTCGATAGCTGACTGCAACTGTTGCCTAAACACCTTGCAATCATTGGTACTGTGCGAGGTAGCATTATGCCATTTGCAGTACCTAATCTTTTTCAACTCTTCTGCCGATGGAATCACATGATGAGGAGACAGCTTAATTTGACCCTCTTGGAGCAAAAGATCAAATATCCTATCGGCCTTGGTGATATCAAATAGAAACTTTTCTGGCTCTTTCTGACCGAAGGGACATGATATCGGCTTCTTATTCTTTACCCACTCAGCCAAACCGATAATTGGTTCATCATCAGAGTCTGAATCTTCTGCTTCTTCTACAAAGGACACCTTTTTATTCCAATTCTTCCTGGGTTCAAAAACCCTAGTGTCCTGATCAGAAATCCTTTGCACAATATGACTCAAACTTTCAAACTCTTGTGACCCATATTTTTCTCTGATATGTGGCAGTAACCCTTGAAGAGCTAAATCGGCTAACTGCCGATCATCAAGCACTAAGTTGTAGCATTTATTCTTCACATCTCTTAGCCTGTGTACAAAACTTTCTACTGACTCATCATTGTGTTGCCTCAATTTTGTCAAATCGGTCAGCTTCTTTTTATGTACCCCAGCAAAGAAGAATTTGTGAAATTGCTTTTCTAGATCGGCCCATGTAATAACAGAATTAGGTGGTAACGAAATAAACCACGCAAAAGCCGATCCAGACAATGATGAGGAAAATAATCGAACCCTTAATTCATCCCTGTTAGCTGCTTCTCCGCACTGGATGATGAATCGGTTGATGTGCTCCATTGTTGACGTATCATCTTGCCCAGAAAACTTAGTGAAATCTGGCACCTTATACCGATTCGAGAAAGGAATCGAGTCATAAGATGAAGGGTACGGAGTTCGATAAGAGTAAGTATTGACCTTGGGCTGAATCCCAAATTGCTCTTTCATTACTTCTGCAATCCTATCGGTCAAGAGTGCATCATGACCTTGCCGATGCACTGGCTGGATCTCTACTGGAGGCGTTGGCTGATATGCTTCTACATACCCCTGTGGCACTTGGCTTGGATAAATCGGCATATTCACGGTGTCAACCTGCGGAGTAAAGTTCCTCGTCTGTTTTACCGACGCTTGCTCCTGGACAGTTGTCTATGGACTATACCGCTGAGTCCCTATTGCTTGATGGCTTGGTTGAATAGCAGATTGCTGGGTTGGCACTTGCCCCGACCAATTGAGACTGTAACTCATCGGCACCTGGCTTGCCGATGGCTGATAGCTTGTAGACAATTGATGCTCTTGTATAGATGGATGATAGCCAGCATAATTGCCCTGAATTGCAGATAACCCAGACTGAGATATGAATGGTACCAGGGGGCTGCTCTGTAGTGGAAGCTCTCTGTTGAACTGGTGGAGGATTAGTCAATGGATTCGCATAAAGTATCTGTTGCGGAGGTGCGTAGAATCCCATTGACAATGGCTGTATAGCAGGAGGTACAGTAGAATAATACGGCGCTTGAGCCACCGGCCGAATTGGAGTAACCGATGTCATTGGACCCTTCCCTGCTACATCATGCACTTGAGGCGGTCCAGAATTGGCAGTAGATGGACCTGGAGGCATACCGTTATCCCCACCAATTGGCAGCAGTTTGATTATGTTGACCTAAAGGACCTGACATTGCCGATGCCGATAGATCTGTGCTCAACTGAGTACTAGGCTTTTCCTGAGACGTTAGATCTGATCCTATCGGTGTGGCGCCAGCGATGGATGGTCCTGATATAGCTGAAAGAGTAGGCGCTTCTATATTCTCAACGGCTGGAGTTGCCGATGGAGTACTGGTAGATGCCGATCCTGGCTGATGATATGCTGGCCCGACATACCCTGGTGCTTGTCCGTCCCTTAACGTTTGTACAACAGCATTGTAGACAGTATTGGACAGCACGGTGGAGTGGTTGATCAAAGCTTGATTTAATGCAGAATTAACCATCTCCTGTAATTTGCCAGGGTTGGAGTCAAAGGTTACCTGCCGAGGCAGCGGCAGATCTTGCTTCTGGATAACTTCTCCTCCCCTGTTCATGCTGAAAGACTTCAAGCAGAGCTGCCTGTAATCCTCCATAGCTTTTTCCATGGCTTGCTTCTGATCCTCCTTGAGATCTGATTCTGATATCTCGATGATGTTATCTGGAGTGATATCGGTAGTATTCCTCATGATAAATCTGTTGACTTTGTCCCACCGGGCGTGCCAAAAGATGTGTTGATGCAAAATTATATCTGCAAACACACCGGGCTAATACCCGAAATCGATATCCGGAGCGTGCCAGTCGATTTGACCTGTTAATCGACAAGGACGATAGATTTGAATAAAACCTGAACGAGACGACAGCGATACGCCCGGACGTCAAAGCTCAGATGATACTCGATAACTGTTGAACAGATCAGGGAAGACGACAGCGATACGCCCGGACGTCAAAGCCTGAATCTTGTTCGGTAAAAGCGGAACCTGCAAGGCCGTCGGAGATCAAGTTGATGCAGCCCGTTGACTCTTGAAAGAACTCATTGAAAAGGAAAAAGTACTGATGACGAAGTCGCCGAAAAGTAGATTGCTTGAAAAGTAGATAAAAATAGTAGGTTTGTTGTATTGATGATTCTTCTTTTTATTGTCTTTCGGTACATATTTATACCCTGGTACTATGAGTCCTAAACAGACACGACAAAGTATTACCTAAACAAGTCTTATCTCTAAGGAATAAAAAATAACGACTCGTACCAAGGTCGGACTCAAAAATAAGCTAATAAAATAATGGCATAAATATCGCCAGTTCCCTTATCCATTGCTTTACGATGAAAACTCTACCGGCATGCTCTTCATCCCTGTAGATTCCATCGGCAACCCATCAATAATGGCTCAGACCCGCTTTCCATGTCCTTCAGCTCCGCTTTCCATCGGCAACCATGCCTCAATCTCTATCGGCAACAGCCCTCTGGCTTCATCGGCAATGTACGAGATCAACATGTCCTTTATCGGCACTCATTCATCGGTCAACTCAGAATCAACGCTGGAGAAGAACCACTCCCTTGCCGATCAGCACAGTTTTCGGTCCATATTGACACGTGTCAAAAAACGGTGTCAACACATGCCCCCCAATTTCGGAATATAGAATACTTTATGCGCCAAAATTTCCTCCAGGTCGTAATTGCCCAAACCGTTTGAACTTCTCCTCGAGAGTTGCACGCGTGGTAGTGGAGATCCTGTACCAACAGGCCCATATAGTGCTTCCTCCGCCGCGGCCCATTTTTCATCTGTGATTCAAACCCTAGCTTTTCTCTCTCCGGCGGCGACATCAACAGGTGATTCTTTGACAAACTCGATCATCGGCGCTCTCGACGGTGACCCTTAACCTCCAGTTAGCATTCTTTGCCTTTTCCATCTCCATCGCGGCCATGGCTATTCATTTCGACGTCCCCAAGGTTAGTCTTTTCCTTTTGCCTACCCTCTGACATTTCATTTCTCCTTCTCTGCGCAGTTCATGACTCTTCCTTGTTCCCAATCTTTTAATCTCAGGAGCTTTACAATAATCTTCTTATCCCAACGCATCAGAATCACTTCATCTGCCTAGGCCCAATGGGAAATCCAGACCCAACCGACATTATAAACGCAGAAACCAATCGAATCCCCTTCAGAACTCAGAATTTTGACTTGGGACTCTGGACCGATACCTTCCGTTCTTGGCCAAAAAACACCAAGGGATGGAAAGATTGGTATCTGAGGGTTGCTAGGCCAATGGAGCTGTATTGGGCGGAACGCAAATTAGAACAGTGCATCAGAATATCCATTGCCGATATGGAGAGGAACGAGTCTTTATTAATTGCCGCCTCCTATTTCTGGTCGGATACCCTGAATGCCTTTATCTTTAGACATGGGCCAGCTTCTCCTACTCTTGCCGATGTGTACATGCTTACTGGCTTGGACATTTCTTCTGCTGATGACAACTCACTGTTCCAACGGAAATCCGAGCATCGGCTGACCACCAGAAACATTGGCGGCTGGACTGGCTATATCAATGAGTATAAGAAATCTGGTTCAGTCAATCACAGGGAACATTCAGCCTTTTTGAATATGTGGCTTGAGAAGTTTATTTTCTGTGGCAGAACAGTCGGACCGACCAACATGCACCTCTCTGCAGCAGAACTGTTGGCTAGCGGCGTCAAGCTCCCCCTGGGCCGATACCTTCTTGGCTCAGCCTACCATCTCCTCCACCAAGTGTCACAAAGGCTGCTGCAAGGTAAATCCATCGGCAACCTGGGGGGTCCCTGGTGGTTCATTAACATGTGGTTAAATGCCCACATGCATAAATATTTCCATGTCGACCTGTTCGCTCAGCAGTTCCCTCGAAGTCTTCCTGAAGACTATCAACTTGGGGAAGAAGAATCAGCAACGCGCCCCCCCATCAATTTTGGAGAAGCAGTGGCAGTGCTACCAGGTGCAGAGGCGAACAAAGTCCAGATCGGCAATCTTTTCCACAGCCTCTACATCGGCATCCCCTCTGAGCTTCGGGCATGGGTCCCGTATGTTGATGAAGCAACAAGATTCCCTCTTTCCTTTAATCTTACCGATGAGGCCCTGAACCAGGACGCTGACATCCTAAGGGCAATAATCACCCCTCGTGCTATCCCGGTAAACATTTTTGGAAGCGGGAAGAATATCAATCCCACCTACGAGTTCTACTATCCATCGGCAGTAGCAAGACAACTAGCTTTTGGACAATTGCCCATCAACTTATGTTTTGCCAATGTGATTAAACCAAGACAGACCATCGCGAGCCGTGTGGATTGGCACAGAATTGTTACTCTCCTTCCTAATGTCGACATCTCAAATGCCGATCTTACTGACTGGGTACCGGCTTCTTTTGTCACCGAATCCTTCAAATTATGGTGGCAAGAATGGAAGGAACAACTATTTTTTGCCTCTCCTCATTTTTACTGGAACTCTATTGATCCTGACCACGTCATCCCTGCCGATGCAGTAAGTCTAACCCTCTGCACTCCTTTCAACTCCTCCTTAATCCATCAGCAACTAACCCTTTCTTTGACAGGTTGATGACCCGGTCCCAACATTGAGTAAGAGTGGCAAGGTCATACGGCTGCAGCCGATTTCTCCAGTATCCATCATCGGTCACAAGGCTCCCTCGTTAGATGCTCCAGTGGGCCGCGGTCGTACCAAGAAGGGTACTAAATCGGTCATATTTTTGGCACAGTCATCTCAGGTAACCACCTCCCTTTCTTTTGCCGATGTCGATTGCTGTGACTTATCGATTCCATATTTCAGGGCGCGAGTTCTACACTTCTAGAGTCTCCATCGGCAACTCGTCCCCCATAACCCGTCAATGCACCTTCAGATGTTATCCTTGTCGACTCTCCAGAGGTATGTTTCTCCAATTTTAACCCGATTTCAACTATTATAATTAGCACTAATTACTCTATTTACTTGTAGCAACAAGTGGCCATATCTGTAGCTGTTTCAGCCGATCCAAAACCACAGTCCTCTGGTGCCGATGCCCCCAGTCATCTGGGTTTGAGGAACCACAGCCTAAGCGCAAAGCTTCCTCTTACGTAGTCCTTCAATCGAAACGATCCAAAATTGCATCGGCACTTTCCACAGTTCCAGCACCATCTCTTCAGTCAACACCGCCGGATGTGCCAGCACCAGGACCA
>JALGXP010001327.1:0-14672 GCA_023333625.1 Bothriochloa decipiens
CCGAGGAGTTAGGGTCAAGATATAAGATGGTGTCAGGGCCAAGGAAGGGCATTGGCATCAAAGCTATGGCATGGTTGCGGTCTTCACGGCAACGGAGCCCGCCGTGCTGATTTTTTGGCAGAAGGTAAGAGACGGGAAGTTTGGGTCGGGAGACATGCTCCACGAGGTGGTCAAGGGCAGAATATGACCTAGGGAGTTAGGGTGGAGAGATAATATGGTGTTAGGGCAAAGGAAGGGCATTGGCATTGAATCTATGGTGCAGTTGTGGCCTTGATGGCAACGGGGACCGCCGTGCTCATTTTTTGGCGTATCGTAAAAGATGGGAAAGTTTGGGTCGGGAGACATGCTCCACGAGTTTGGCAAGGGCAGAATTTGACCTAGGGAGTTAGGGTGGAGAGATAAGATGGTGTCAAGGCTATGGAAGGTCCTTGTCATCAAAGCTATGGTGCGGTTGCGGCCTTGACGGTAACAGGGACCGCCGCGTTGATTTTTCGACAGATCATAAGAGACGAGGAAGTTGGGGTCCGGGAGACATGCTCCACGAGGTGGGTAAGGGGGAATTCAAGCCGGGGAGTTAGGGTCAAGAGATAAGATGGTGTCAGGGCCAAGGAAGGGCATTGGCATCGAAGCTATGGTGTGGTTGTAGCCTTGACGGTTACGGGGACCACCGTGCTGAGTTTTCGGCGGATCTTGAGAGACGGGGAAGTTAGGGGCTGTGAGACATGCTCTGTGAGCCGAGAAAGGGGGAATTTGAGCCAGGGAGTTAGGGTGGAAAGATAAGATGATGTTAATTCTGACGAAGGACCTTAGCATTGAAGCTATGGTGCAATTGTGGCCTTGACGGCAACGGGGACCGCAGTGCAGATTTTCTGGTGAATCATAACAGACGGGGAAGTTTGTGTTGGGAGACATGCTCCACGAGGTGGGCAAGGGTGGAATTTGACCCAAGGAGTTAGGGTGGAGAGATAAGATGTGTTAGGGCTGAGGAAGGGCCTTGGCGTCAAAGCTATGGTGCGGTTGTGGCCTTGACGACAACGGCGACCGCTGTGCTGATTTTTTGGTGGATCCTAGGAGACGGGAAAGTTAGGGTCCATGAGACATGCTCTGTAAGGCAGGCAAGGGCGAATTTGACCCAAGCAATTAGGGTGGAGAGATTAGATGATGTTAGTTCCATGGAAATGCCTTGGCATTGAAGTCAAAGCTATGGTGCGGTTGCGGCCTTGATGGCAACGGGACCGTCGTGCTGATTTTTTGGTGGATCGTAAGAGATGGGGAAGTTTGGGTCAGGAGACATGCTCCACGAGGTGGGCAAGGGCAGAATTTGACCCAGAGAGTTAGGGTGGGGAGATAAGATGGTGTCAGGGCTAAGGAAGGGCCATGGCATCGAAGCTATGGCGTGGTTGCGGCCTTGACGACAACGGGGCCCGCCGTGCTAATTTTTTGGCGTATCGTAAGAGACGGGCAAGGGCGAAATTTGACCTAGGAATTAGGGTGGAGATATAAGATGGTGTCAGGGCTGAGGAAGGGCCTTGGCATCAAAGCTAACGTGCAGTTGTGGCCTTGCCGGCAACGGGGACCACCGTGCTAATTTTTTGGCAGATCTTAAGAGATGGGGAAGTTAGGGTCCGTGAGACATGCTCTGCAAGCCGGGCAAGTGGGAATTTGACCTAGGGAGTAAGGGTGGAGAGACAAGGTGATGTCAGTTCCAAGGAAGGGCCTTGGCATTGAAGCTATGTGTCGATACCCAGGAAATGGGTACCCTAAACCCTTGGTTTACCGAACTAAACCCCGCAAAATCGGCAACTCGACCCCTCCGGTAACCTCCCGCGCTAACGTACGAAGGCCCGCAGGCTGTGACATATCGGGCTGACCCACGAATGAACAACAACGGCCCAAAGCTAGAGCCTGCCCGAGAGGTTACCAAACGGACTAGTACTGTACACCCGAGAGGTTACCGAATGGACTAGTACTGTACACCCGAGAGGTTACCGAATGGACTAGTACTATACACCCGAGAGGCTACCGAACGGACCGGTACTGTACACTCGAGGGTACAATCCGGGTGAACCCTCGAAGATGAAACTTCGCCCACCGAACGAGCCCACCCTCGAGGACGTAACTTCGCCCGTCGAACGAGCCTGCCCCCAAATACGGAACTTCGTTCGGGCGAATGGGTGGTCCTCGAGGACAGTGCACCCCTCGGCTACCGACTCTCCCAAACGGATCCGAGCGCATTTAATGTGATCTATCTAGCCCCGCCTAACCACATGGCCACAATTATGGTAACAGTTGCAGGCGTGGCGGTCAAATCTGCTTTTACCGCCCATGCCCCGGAATCCCGCAAGTCATACTACGCTGTTGCACCATACCGAGCACTGTGCCATGACCAGCACCGCCTCGTGACGTATAAACTATCGTGTTTTCCACATTTTTCGGGATTCAGCCTTATCCAGCGAGGCTTGACCTCCTCGGCACGACCCCCCCGACTCCGGCCAAGACCCTCGACCGTCGCCCCTCGACATCAACAAGCAAACCCTCGAGCAGGACTCAACAACTCCCGACGCGACGGGAGCAGGACCTCCCATACCGACGGACATCGCTACAGCGGCACCGACGTGATCGGCCTCAATGTCGTACATCATTAGCTGTGCGGACTCAAAATACGTGTACCCCTGTGCCCCTCCTTCATCTATAAAAGGAGGCGCCAGGACCTACGAAAGAAGGATCGATCGAGAGATAGAAACACTAAGTCTTTAGATCACAGAACGACACCATGAGCTTGTGTAGGGTCGAGAGCTAGGTGCCCGACCGCCAAAGCTCCACCTCACACTGCTCACACCTGCTTGTATTTTCCCCTGTACTAGCACTTCGGTGCAAGATAACACGACTATCCTCCCCCCCGCTGGACGTAGGGCCTTCTTTGCCCGAACCAGGATAAATCATTGTGTCCTTCTTGCATCACCCACCGGATAGGGAGCACGCGGTTACAATATTACTCGTTGGTGTTAACCCCTCGAGGGTCAAAACACCAACAGTTCGCGCACCAGGTAGGGGAGCCACGTGTCACTAATGATTTCCTGCCATTTTTCCAGATGGGCGACTTTGTTTCACCACTTCCGCACACTACGGTGATCTGGTTTGGGAGCCTGGAATTCATGACCCTCGACCAGGGCTACGACATGACCCTGCTCTCAATCAGTGACCCGAACGGAGGTCGTGGTACGCCCCCACGCTCTTGGGGGGCCGCTCACCAATCTCACGACCATGCTTCCACATCCAGAAGGAGGCACGGTCGGCGCCGTCATCGCCATCAACCTAAGTCGGGGAGGGTTCCCGCCGTTTTCTCCTCACCCCTGACCGGAGATGAGGAACCTCTGGTTGAGGGAGTATCTGACCCGAATTCAGAGGCAGAGGACAAACTGGCAAGATCCCATCGCAACCCAGACTCCACTTTCGCAGTGCGCTCGTCGAGGAAGCACGACGAAGCCCCCGCTCGGTCGAGCTTGTTCCCGCACGAGCTGTTCGAGCATCGTCAGGGGCCTTCGTTCGACTTCAACAATTCCACGACGATGATCACCACAGCGACCCATTCCAACATGAGCACATTGGAGGACTGCCTAGGCGCCCTTCTCCGTGTGATAACGGACATGGGAACTGTCATACCGGCCTCCGAGGGTTCGGCCTTCGCGAGAGCGCCCGGCCCCCGGAGGTACACCGTCAGCACCCTTCGGCGGCAGCTGCAGGAGGAGGCACGGGGACAATTCCCCATCTTCTACTGCGGCGACCCTGACTCTGACTCTGATCATTGGGATCCTACCCGCGAGTGCCTCCACATCAATGGTGGTGTTGACTCCGATCAGGAAACCATCGATCCGGCGGCCACGGCAGCCACCGCCGTTGCGGGGGGTGCTCCCCCCAGAGCAGAGGACCAACAACCAGATGCACCTCGAGAAGTGTGCCCCCGTCCTGGTGAGCAGGATGCACAGCTGGCACAGATTCGAGAGTTGCAGGCGAAGCTCGCCGACGAGCAGGAACGCTTGCGCCTACTCGAGCTGACCCTCGAGCAAGAGCGGCGACCGCCCGACGGTAGAGCCCGAGCCAGGGCCCGAGAAGTCAACTGGCAGATCATCGAGGCAGGAGCACCCGAGCAACCCGCCAACCGTTATCCCCGAGCAAGCCAGAACATTGTTGCAGCGGCTATGCTCCTTCACAATATGCCCGCGCCATCCAACTCGCAAGCTTGGCGGATACAGCGCGAGGTCGAGGATCTCCTCCAAGTTGCTGCCGTCCAGCAAGCCGAGAGCTCAGCCTCGAGGCGTCGAGGGGCTGCCTCTGAACCTCAGGTCGAGCCCTCCTAGCCCGAAAAGGAGGGCTCGGTCGATCAGGGGGCGCCCCCCCGATAGAACAGGAAGCCGGCCCGAGAACGTATCAACGACGACCACGCTCCCGTGACGCACGCCTCGACATTATTGAGAACCGCCGACGCAAGCACGGGGATGCCGAGGCTCGAGGGTACAGCGCCCATCATGGAGGGCATTACGACAGCGACGAGGACCGATGGGCCCCGGAGCCACCGGGTCCCCGAGTCTTCAGCAGGGTGATCCGCTATGCCCAGCTGCCCGACAAGTTTCGACCCCCCACGAGCATCGTCAAATACAACGGCGAAACCAATCCTGAACTTTGGCTAGCTGACTTTCAGCTGGCCTGTTAGGCGGGGGGCGCGTGATGATCATGCCATCATACGTCACCTACCCCTGTTCCTGTCTGACATCGCGCGTAGGTGGCTCGAGGAGCTTCCCCCTGACCAGATTCGTGGCTGGGTCGACCTTGTCCGGATCTTCGAGGGGAACTTCAAAGGTACCTACGTGCATCCCAGGAACTCCTGGGAACTGTGCAACTGCAAGCAGAAACTGGGGGAGTCTCTTCATGACTTCGCTCGACGATTCTCCAAGCTCCGCACCGAACTACCCCACATCTCTGATCTCGACGTCGTTCTAGCGTTTTTTGCGGGTACAACCTACAAGGACCTAGTTCGTGAGTTATAGGGCGTAACCGCCCCAACACCGTCGACGAGCTCATGGATGTGGTCACCAACTACGCGGCTGGCGAAGAGGCCATCGGCGCCTCCTTCAGTGACGGGAAGGACAAAGGAAAAACGCCGACAGTCGACAACGCCGGAGGCTCGAGCAAAGGGCCGAAGAGAAATAACAAGAAGAAGAAAAATCAGCAAGGCAAGCGTGAGGCTGCAGAAGATGATCTCGTCGCTGCAACCGAACGCAAAAGACCTTGAGGCCCCCCGAGGGTGCCATCTTCGACAAAATGCTCGAGGAGCCCTGTCCTTACCATAAGGACGAGGCAAGGCACAAGCTTAAGGACTGCCGCATGCTTCGAAGGCACTTCGAGCAAGTGAGCGTGAAGAAAGGTGACGACAAGAAAGACCAAGGCGGTGGTGAGGGAGACAACGGGGAAGACGGAAAGTTCCCCGAAGTCTATGACTGCTACATGATCTACGGGGGCCCCTCGACCCAGCTCACGCCCCGACAGCGTAAGCGGGAGCATCGAGAGGTCTTCTCCGCTCGTGTCGCGACCCCTCACTACCTCGACTGGTCTGATGTGCCCATCACTTTCAACCACGATGACCATCCGGATCGAGTCCCCAACCCCGGGGCCTATCCGCTCGTCGTCGACCCAATCATCATCAACACCCACCTCTCGAAGGTCCTCATGGACGGCGGCAGCAGCCTGAACGTCATCTACCTCAAGACCCTCGACCTCCTGGGAGTCAGGAGGTACCAACTCCGACCTAGTGTCGGGGGGTTCCATGGCGTCGTGCCAGGGAAGAAGGCTTTCCCCGTCGGCCGTATCGACCTTCCTGTCTGTTTTGGCACCCCTGCCAACTTTAGGAAAGAGACCCTCACCTTCGAGGTGGTCGGGTTTCACGGGACGTATCACGCCATCATCGGCCGACCGGGCTACGCGCAGTTCATGGCGATCCCGAACTACACCTACCTCAAGCTCAAGATGCCACGACCCAAAGGCGTCATCACTGTCGCCTCCTCCTACGAGCACACGTACGACTGCAATGTCGAATGCGTCGAATATGGGGAGGCCGTCGAGCAAAATGCCACGATAGCTGCGACCCTCGAGCACCTCATCGACGAGATGCCAAACCCCAAGCGACACGCCGACAACTTCGAGCCAGCACAAGACACCAAGAAAGTCCCCCTCGACCCGAGCTGCCCATGTGAGAAGGTGCTAACGATTAGCGCCGACCTTGAGGACAAATAGGAAGCCGTGCTCATCGACTTTCTCCGCGCGAACGCCGATATGTTTGCGTGGAGTCCCTCGAATATGCCGGGCATATCGAGGGAAGTCGCTGAGCACGCCTTGGAAATCCGGGCCGGGTCCAGACCGGTGAAGCAACGCCTGCGCCGCTTCGACGAGGAGAAGCGCAGGATCATTGGCGAGGAGGTACATAAGCTTTTGGTGGCTGGATTCATCAAGGAGGTCCATCACCCTAAATGGTTAGCTAATCCCGTGTTAGTTAAGAAAAAGAATGGAAAAATGCATATGTGTATTGACTACACTAGTTTAAACAAAGCATGTCCCAAAGTTCCGTTTCCTTTACCACGCATTGATCAAATTGTTGACTCTACCGCGGGATGTGAAACCCTCTCATTCCTCGATGCTTATTCCAGCTACCACCAAATCAAGATGAAAGAGTCTGACCGGCTTGCGACTTCCTTCATCACACCTTTTGGCATGTACTGCTACATCACCATGCCCTTTGGCCTTCGAAACGCCGGGGCAACGTATCAACAGTGCATGCTACACGTCTTCGGCGAACACATAGGTGACACGTCTTCGCCTGAGAAATGTGTCTTTGGAGTGCCTCGAGGCATGCTCCTCGGGTACATCATCTCCCAGCACGAGATCGAGGCCAACCCCGAGAAGGTGGCGGCCATCACGTGAATGGGGCCGATTCAGGATCTCAAGGGCGTGCAGAGGGTCACGGGCTGTCTCGCGGCCCTCAGCCGCTTCATCTCACATTTGGGAGAGAAGGCCATGCCTCTGTACCGCCTCTTGAAAAAATCAGAGCGATTCACATGGACCGCGGAGGCCGAGGTGGCCCTCGACGAACTCAAAGCCAAGCTGACATCCACTCCGATTCTCGTCCCTCCTCGACCAGCGACGTCGACTGAACCACCTGAGCCCCTCCTCCTCTATGTCGCCACAACCACTCAGGTGGTCAGCGCAGCCATAGTGGTGGAGAGGCAAGAGGAAGGGCACGTTTTGCCTGTCCAGCGACTGGTTTACTTCGTCAGTGAAGTGCTTTCGGAAACAAAAATCCGCTACCCACAGGTGCAGAAGCTGCTCTACGCCATCGTCCTTACGCGTCGCAAGCTCCAGCACTACTTCCTTAGCCACCCGGTTACTGTGGTATCCTCGTTCCCCTTGGGGGAGATCATCCATAACCAGGAGGCTGCTGGAAGGATCGCTAAGTGGTCGGTCGAGCTCATGGGAGAGACCATCACCTACGCACCACGGAAGGCCATCAAGTCTCAAGTGCTGGCGGATTTCGTCACCGAGTGGACCAACACTCAGTTGCCGCCAGTCCAAATCCAAGCCGAGCTGTGGACGATGTACTTCGACGGGTCGCTCATGAAGACAGAAGCTTGCTCTTCATTTCACCCCTCGGAGTCCACATGCTCTACGTCATTCGCATCCACTTTGCCGCTTCTAACAATGTCGCGGAGTACGAAGCACTTGTCGCTGGGTTACGAATCGCCCTTGAACTCGGGGTCCGACGCCTTGATGTTCGAGGCGACTCGCAGCTAATCATCGACCAAGTGATGAAGGCCTCGAGCTGCCATGACGCCAAGATGGAAGCATACTGCAACGAAGTGCGCAAGTTGGAAGACAAGTTCCATGGCCTCGAGCTCAGTCATATCGCTCGACGATACAACGAAGCCACGGATGAGCTCGCAAAAATCGCATCGACTCGAGGTACAGTCCCTCCGGACGTGTTCTCGAGGGACCTCTTCGAGCCCTCCGTCGATTTGGGCTCGGGGGCTTACGCTACGGCCTCGAAGCTCCACCCCACGACCTCGACCAGGGCCCCCTCGACCGGGGCCCAGGTTATGGAGATCCAGGAGACCCCTCCTCCGTCGAACCCACCACCGGATTGGCGAGCCCCTTTACTCGACTGCCTCATTCGGGGGGAGTTTCTGGAGGACCGGACCGAAGCTTGAAGAATCACGCGACGAGCCAAGTCCTACGTCATATACGGTGATGGCAAGGAACTCTACAGGCGAAGCCACTCAGGCGTTCTTCAGCGCTGCATTACCATCGAGGAAGGCAGGAGGCTCCTCGAGGACATACACTCGGGGGCCTGCGGCCATCACGCAGCACCAAGGACCTTCGTAGGCAATGCCTTCGACAGGGTTTCTACTGGCCGACCGCCATTTTCGATGCCATGAACATCGTCCGCTCGTGCAAAGGGTGTCAATTTTACGCCAAGCAGACGCACCTCCTAGCTCACGCCCTACAAATGATCCCCATCACCTGGCTGTTCGTGGTCTGGGGCTCAATCTTGTGGGGCCTCTCAAGAGGACAACCAAAGGGTACACGCACCTGCTCGTTGCCATCGACAAGTTTACCAAGTGGATCGAGGCCTGGCCCATCAGCAACATCCACTCCGAATGGGTGGTTGAGTTCTTCACCGACATCATTCATCGCTTCGGGGTCCCAAACGTCATCATCACTGACAATGGCACATAGTTCATCGGCAAGAAGTTCTTGGACTTCTGCGATCACCATCACATCCGTGTGAATTGGTCCATGGTTGCACATCCTCGAACTAACGGCCAGGTCGAGCGCGCCAATGGCATGATTTTGCAAGGCCTCAAGCCAAGGATCCTCAACCGCCTCAGCAAGCACGGAAAAAAATGGGCTGCGGAGCTGCCATCGGTCCTATGGAGCTTAAGGACAACACCTAGTCGAGCCATGGGCTTCACCCCATTCTTCTTGGTCTATGGGTCCGAGGCCGTCCTCCCCACTGACCTTGAGTATGGATCCCCTCGACTAAAGGTATACAACAAGCAAAGCAACAAAGAAGCCCTCGCAAACGCCGTCGACCAGCTCGAGGAGGCTCGAGACATGGCGCTAATTCACTCCACGAGGTATCAGCAAAAACTTTGACGCTACCACGACAAGCACGTGCGCCCGAGGGACTTCCAGGTTGGAGACCTCGTCCTATGTCGACGACAGAACAACAAGGGACGTCACAAGCTGACCCCGCCATGGGAAGGCCCATACACCGTAGCTAAGATGCTAAAGCCCGGGACGTACAAGCTCGCTAACGACAAAGGCGAAATCCTCACCAACGCATGGAACATCGAACAGCTACGTCGTTTCTACCCTTAGGGCACCAGTGCCCTTGTACATTCTTGCATGTTTTGTACATTTCCGCATGACAAATATAAGGAGTACTTTCGATTATAAGTTCAAACTTGTTATTGTACATGCAAGAGGTAGCCTCGACCCTGTCTCGCCAGAGTCGAGCCTCCCTCAGGGGCTAACGGGGGGGACCCCCTAAGTTCCCCCCTAAGTTCCTAAAAATATGAATGACTTTTTGGCACGCCTCCTTTTCGCTTCCCAACTAAGTTGAAAAATGCCTCAAACTCCCTAGGGGTCGAGGGCTGTCGAGCCGGAGCTCTCCTACGCCTCCGGGCTACGGTGCCTCCACTCACTCCCCCCTCGAGGGATACGAGCTTGCATCTAATGCTCAGTCGAAAAGCAAGAGTCAGGCGATCAGAACTCGAGCGCTTCTTCTTTCTCACGCCTCAATACGCTTTGCGACTAAGTAGAAAATGCCTCGAACTCCCTAGAGGGTCGAGGGCTGTCGAGCCGGGAGCTCTCCTACGCCTCCGGGCTATGGTACCCCCACTCGCTCCCCCCTCGAGGAATACGAGCTTGCGTCGAAAACTTAGTCAAAAAAGCAAAGTCTAGGTGAAAAGAAAGCAGAAAAAGCTCGAAAGTAAAATGACAAATCGCATTATGATAAATGCATTAATGTTCAAAAAGGGCTTTCAAAGCCACATTGAATATAAGTTACAAAAACTAATTCATTACATGGGCACCTTCGCCCAGCCTTGCCCTACAGGCCCGCTCCGTCGCCGCCCTCGTCGACGTGGTACCCTCCATCCACAGGGGGGAGGACTTCGTCCTCGAACAGCTTCGCCAGCGCTCCCCCCGGCCTCTCGGCGTCATTGATGAGCCCTCGGCATCGTTCCTCATTCTCGATGTCGGTCTTCGAGATATCCAGAACGAAGCCTTGGGCCATGACATTCTTGTCAAAGACGAAGCCGGAAGAGACCACTGCAAGGGCCCGCTTCACGCTGGTGTGAAGCGCCTCCCGCACGCGATCTCGAAGGGTGGCGTCGAGGTAGTAGATCTGGTCAATGAGCCCGGTGCCCGGGATGTCTTCTTCAGTACCCTCGACAGGCCCGACCTCCCAGGAGGCGCAGAGCCCGTCGAGGGCAACCCGGAGCCGACCGAGAAGCGCCCCCTCCGCCGCGAGGCTCTCCTGCAGCGCCTTGGCAGCGGTCTGGGTAGCGAGCAGCTCTGACTTGAGGCCTAAAACACAAAGCAAGAATCAGACAAAACCATACAGGAAGAAAAAAAGATCAAAAGCCTTTTAAGGAACTTACCAGCACAGCGAGTCTTGAGGGCGTTGCGATCCCCCAGCACGGCATCGCGCTCCCCCCGAGCCTCGTCCCGCTCTCGCTGGGCCTCCTTGAAGGCCCGGGTCACCTCCGTTTTCTCGAAGTGGAGGGTCTCGAGGGCATCACCAGCCAGGATGATGGCCTGCTCCTTCTCTTGGAGGGTAGCCTTCATTGCCTCGAGCTGGGTTTCCAGGCCAGCGGCTCAGTTCTTCTCCTCCTGGACCAAAGCGGAGAGGGCGTTGCATGCGGCGGAGACCTCAGCAAATTTGGCCTCACCAAAGCGAGCTCGACGCCCAGCTTCAACAAGTGCCGCAGCCACACTCGGGACCGCTCGGCCTCCTCCCAGCACTTGACCTCCGTCGGATCATTCATCTCGATCCCCGGAGCGCTGGAGTCGCTAAGTTCTCGGAGTATGATGCGCTCCTTGCCCCAACATGGAAGGACCGTCTTGACCTTGGTTCGCGCCAAGGACTTGATCTCGTCCACCACGTCGTGTGGGGCGCTGTAACGCACGGCCAACTCTGTCGGGCCGCTGAACTCCGACGCGGCGCCGGCACTCCTTAGCCCGTGGTCGGAAGATGACCTCCTCAGCAGTCCAGAAGACGCCGTCTTCTCCAGCCGCTCTGTCGACGGTTGTAGCGGCTGGCTTGACACTGCTTCTGGCGCCTCCGGGCCCAGCGAAAGGGTCGAGGCCGTCGCCTCCCCCAACACCACGACTTGTGGCATCGGCAGGACCAACATCGACGCGTCCGCCGCTGGGCTCAGTGCCGAGGCCTCCTCTGGTTGTGCCTGTGGGACCATCGATGCCTTCGACGCCGTTTCTCCTTCGGCCAGCAGCTTCTCTAGGGTAATCACAGACACGCATTGCTTGGGCAGTCCAGTAGTCTCCTCCGCCTCTGACGTCTTAGGCGGTTGCTGCGCCGGCGGGTCCAGCGGCGCCGTGTCCCTCGGCAGTGTCTGCTGCGCCTACTAATGCTGGGGCTGGCCCCCAGATTCCTCCTCCTCCCGCCGCTCTGACGGCTCCTTCTCCTCCTCCTGCTGCGGCCGTGGTAGCTCCGCTTCTTGCAGGGCCCCCTGCTCCTGCTCCCTCTGGGCCTCGAGCTCGCGTAGCCCCGCCGGCCAGGGCCTCCACTCTTCCCTCGAGGGGGGAGGGCCATGGTCTCCTCACCCTCAAGGTCCATGATGACTACCTCCTCCCCCGGCTCGTGGCCCTCGGGGGCTCCCGCCTTGGGTGCAGGGATCGAGGCCTCCGGCCCGCCAGGAGTGGAAGCTCCTGGCGTCGGGCCACCACCCCCTAGTGCCGGGCCGAGCTCGAGGGCGGCAGGCAACGACATCAAGGAGGCGCTCCCTCCCTCATGCGTCCTCCCCGGCTCGGAGTCGCCGCCCATCACGGCCCCTGAGACGCTCGACCCTGCAACAAGAGTGGAACCCATTAGCCTACCGCGCGCCATAGCACCGAGGGCTGAGGATAACCACTTGGCTTCCCACAGAGCCAAGGGCCTCGACGTCGCACCTGTGACCGGGGCCTCCATCTTCGCGGCTGCATCCATCTTGAGCCACTTAGCCGATGCAAGAGAGGCCTCCTCGATTCGGCGTTTAGGCCTATATAGGAAGCAGAACGGCAAAAAGTCTATTAAATGGCACAAACAAGATGTAAACAACGACATTTACCCGAAGGGGATGGAAGCCTTTCAGGTCCCCCTCGAACCACTAGCAGGTTTCGAGGCCCCTCCTGAAGCCAAGCTCTTCCCAGGGCTGAGGCTGCTTGGGGCCATCGGTGGGGTCGCCGCGCCTCCCTGCCTCAACGGGGCCTCCTGGGCACGGCTCTGCTCCGCCCACGCCGACGACCGGGACCGGGTTTCCCGGATCAAAGTGGGCGGGGTCCCGCCTCGAGTATGACACGAGGAGGGTGAACCCCCTCGAGGCGAGGCCTCGACCCCCTTTTTCCGCGCCGACGCTCCGAAGCCGACGCCACCAGCTGGGGGGCGCGCTGCTCCGCCACCTCCTCCTGCACGAAGCGGCGTTCAGCATAGGAGGAACCCAGCAACATGCGCTCGAGGCGCCCCTCCACCCCCTTGACATCATCACTGTCATCATCATCTTCATCTCCCTCGGACAAGGGAGACTCCTCCTCTGGGAGCCCGTCGCGCCTCTGCTCAGCGCGGCGCTTCGCAAGTCTCTCGCGCTCCCGGAGCTTTTTGGCTTTCTTCTTCGCCTCCTCGTCCTTACTCCACTTCTCTTGTTGGGCGGTGAAGCGTCTTACCTGATGGTCAGGAGCGTCCTCCCTCAGTGGGGGCCTCGATCTTCGGTAGTCGATTCTCCCCTACACAAAGACGTTTAGTCACACGGACAAGAGAAAAAAGGGGGAGAGGGGGGAAACGAAGGAAGGCATGGGTCGAGGCACTCACCAGGTCGAGGCAACCCTCCTCCGGCCGCATGGGGAGGCAGTTGACGTCTTCCACCCTAAACGAGCCAGAGACCATGCTCTTTACCTGCGCGATGACTTCCGAGGCGGACGGCCTCTCGTCGGACATCCGGCACCTCTTGAGAACCTCGGGTGCCATCGAGGGGAGCATCTCGTCCAACCGCAATGGACGCTCCATCAGAGGGAGCACCCGTCGACTGTGGAAGGCCGAGACCACCACACCCGCCATCAGGCCTGCCTCTCGAAGGGTCCTCATCGCGATGACGAGGGGATAAAGTCGACGCTGAAGATCTCTAGCAACACCGTGCGGCCAGTTGAATGGACGCTCGATGATGAGCCGCCTGGTGTACGGCGGGAGATAGCCACCGTCGTTGTGAAGGTAGAACCACTGCCCGTCCCACCGGGAGTGGTTGGACGTCAACCTAGTGGGGATGTACTCGCGTGGCTCCTCTGACCTCCCGGACTTCAACGCGAAGTTGAGGCACCCCGCTCTGACGATTCGCTTTACTCCGTGCGACACCGGGGAGGCGAACCACTCCCCCTTGTAAAGGTGGAGCCATAACTCCCAATGTGGCGCCATCCTGAGGTAGCCCTCACAGACGGCCACGAAGATGGCGGCGTTGGAGATGGCGTTGGGGGAGAAATGGTGGAGCTCGACGCCGTAGAAGTTCGTCAACCCCCGCATGAACTCGCTCGGGGGCACACCGAACCCATGCCAATGGTACTTGAGGAAGCTCACCACGTAGCCCTCCGGCGGGTTTGGCTGTTGGTGGTCTCTGGACGGCGCAATCCACTTCGGCCGATTTGAATCGGTGACAGGGCGGAGAAGTCCCTCCCTCACCAGCTCCATCAGCCTTTGCCATGTCACGGTCGACGGGCGCCAGGGCTCAGCGGGCTGGAGGACGGGGACCATGGCGGCAGCGGCAGCACAGATCTGCTCGATGGGCACGGCGGCGGCGACGACAGCACGAATCTCCTCGGCAGACGGTCGACCAGGAAGGTTCCCAATCGCGACTTCTCACTCTAAGTTTTTATCCTCACGCGCGCAGGAAAGCAGGAGCTCGGCAGAATGGCAAAGGTGGGAGCGAACACTGGTCCTCCTCCGTTTTTATACTCGGGAAGAGCAACGAACGGAGTCCGGTGGCAGGGAAAAGGTAACTCCCCACAATTAATGCATTTACCTGACTGTTCCCCCTCGATCCTCGACCAGACGCACGCGTCACACCTCTGGCAAAGAGCCATTGCTCGGGCCCGCCATGATTGCAAAGCTAAGCCCTTCTCCTCAAAAGGCGTGCCCAACGGTAAGAAAAAACAACCGTCACTCGCTAACGGAGTTTTCTACAAAAAGGTAAAATGGGCTCTGGCCCTACCACAAAGTCTCGAGGGAGCGAAGGCCGATCCTCGAGTGAGGGCTTAACGGCCGCCCTTGAGCACCAAAAAAGAACGGGCTCCGACCCCACCTCGAAGTCTCGAGGGAGCGAAGGCCGGTCCTCGAGTGAGGGCTTAACGGCCGCCCTTGA
>JALGXP010001328.1:0-14656 GCA_023333625.1 Bothriochloa decipiens
AGTAAGAATGAAAAGAAGTCTGGCAGAGTGTTCTACACTCAAGTTGGGGATATACCAGAAGGAGAGCCTGTCATGATGGGTACGTTTCCTGTTGCTGATCATCCTGCAATTATGCTATTTGATTCTGGTGCATCACATACATTCATTAATGGTACGTTTGTTAAGACACATGAAATTCCAATAAGGGATACAAAAGAGCAGTTCTTTATACAATCGCCTGGAGGGCGTATGTGTACTAAAGAAATGGTACATGATGTGCCAGTGAGTTTGGGTGGGTATATTTTTCCCACTGATATGATAATATTAAAGGATCAAGATATAGATGTGATCCTGGGTATGAATTGGATGAAACGGCATGGCGCTGTGATAGACATCCTGAATAGAATTGTGAGATTAAACATACCCAATTGCATAACTTCACTTCTTATCCAACTTCCGACACTTAAGAGGCATGTTCCAAAGGTATGTGCCACTTCTGTAAAAGAGATTGAGGAGATACCAGTGGTCCGTGAGTTTCCTGATGTATTCCCCGATGAGTTACCGGGTTTACCTCCCGACAGAAATGTGGAATTTAGAATTGATTTGAAACCTGGCACTGCTCCTATTTCCAGAAGAGCTTATCGGATGGCACCACCTGAGTTAGCAGAACTCAAGATTCAATTACAAGAGCTACGAGATAAAGGTTTTATTCAACCTAGCTCATCACCCTGGGGATGTCCTGCTCTTTTTGTGAAAAAGAAAGATCAAAGCTTGAGGTTATGTGTGGATTATCGACCCCTGAATGAGGTAACCATCAAAAATAAGTATCCTCTACCCCGCATTGATCTGCTTTTTGATCAATTGGCGGAAGCAAAAGTATTTTCTAAGATTGATCTTCGATCTGGGTATCATCAAATCAAGATTCGCCCAGAAGATGTTCCAAAGACCGCCTTTACCACTCGGTACGGTCTGTATGAATATTTGGTTATGTCTTTTGGACTTACCAATGCACCGGCCTATTTTATGTATTTGATGAACTCAGTGTTCATGCCAGAACTGGATAAGTTTGTGGTTGTCTTTATTGATGACATATTGATATATTCTAAGAATGAAGAAGAACATGCTAAACACCTCAGAGTTGTCTTGCAACGTTTGCGAGAACATCAACTGTATGCCAAGTTTAGTAAGTGCGAGTTTTGGCTGAGAGAAGTGAAATTCCTTGGACATGTATTGTCAAACAAGGGTGTTGCTGTTGACCCTAGTAAAGTAAAAGATATACTGGATTGGAAACCACCAAAGACTGTGCACCAAGTTCGAAGCTTTCTAGGAATGGCGGGTTATTACCGTCGTTTCATACCAGATTTCTCGAAAATATCCAAGCCAATAACTGAATTATTAAAGAATGATGTCAAGTTTGTTTGGTCATCTGCCTGTGAAGAGGCATTTCAGAAATTGAAGAAACTAATGACTACTGCACCTGTGCTAGCACAACCAAATATTGAGAAGCCGTTTGATGTTTATTGTGATGCTTCGGGTATTGGTATTGGATGTGTATTGATGCAAGAGGGAAGGGTTATTGCTTATGCTTCCCGGCAGTTGAAAAAGCATGAGGAGCATTATCCCACACATGATTTGGAATTGGCAGCTGTTGTCCATGCCTTAAAGATATGGCGACATTATTTGTGGGGTAATAAATGTAATATTTACAGTGATCACAAGAGTTTGAAATACATATTCACTCAAGATGATTTGAATATGAGGCAAAGAAGATGGTTAGAGCTGATTAATGATTATGATTTGGAAATATATTACCATCCTGGAAAAGCCAATGTAGTAGCAGATGCACTTAGTCGAAAAGGTCATTGTCATGGTTTAACAGTGAAGCCTTTGGATATCTCTATATGTCATGACATAGAAAAACTGGGTATAGAGATGGTGCAACAAGGAAGTTTGTCTAACATTGTTGTTGAGACAAATATCAGAGGTCAAATTATAGCTGCTCAGAGAAGTGATAAGGGAATTAAGTGTATTAAAAAGAAAGTTAGAAATGAAAAGAATCCTTGTTTCACAATTGACGAAGCGGATGTCCTATGGTATAAGAATCGTCTGGTCATACCAAAAGATTCTGAGTTAAAACAAAAGATCTTTGACGAAGCACATCTGTCAAAGTTTTCTATTCATCCAGGCAGTAATAAGATGTATCATGATCTGAAACAGAGATTTTGGTGGACCAAAATGAAAATAGAAATTGCTAAGTATGTGGCTCAGTGTGATACTTGTCAGAGAGTCAAAGCGGTTCATTTGAAGTCAGCAGGAGAACTTCAGCCATTACCTATTCCCGCTTGGAAATGGGAAGATATCAGTATGGACTTTATTGTGGGTCTACCCAGGACAACAAAGGGTTTTGATTCAATTTGGGTTATAGTGGATCGACTCACCAAGTCCGCATATTTTCTTCCAGTTCAAACTACAACTACAGCTTCCTAATATGCCAAACTATATTTTGAGCGCATCGTAAGTCTTCACGGAATACCAAAGACTATTGTTTCAGATAGAGGCACACAGTTTGTCTCCCAGTTTTGGAAACAACTACACAAGTCTTTGGGTACTGATCTTTTGCACAGTACAGCTTACCATCCCCAGACAGGAGGTCAGACTGAAAGAGTAAATCAAATACTTGAAGATATGTTAAGGGCATGTGTTCTAAATTTTCCAGAGAAATGGGATGAATGTTTACCCTTAGCAGAATTCTCATATAATAATAGTTATCAAGAAAGCATCAGAATGGCACCATTTGAAGCATTGTATGGTCGCAGATGTAGAACTCCCTTAAGTTGGTCTGAGCCCGGAGAAAGAAGATTCTTCGGAGTTGATTTGGTAAAAGAAACTGAAGCGAAAGTTAAACAAATACAACAAAATATCAAAGTAGCACAATCCCGTCAGAAGAGTTATGCAGACCAAAGACGTTGACCATTATATTTCAATACTGGAGATCATGTATACCTAAAGGTGTCACCCATAAAAGGAGTTACCCGATTTGGAGTTAAGGGTAAATTAGCACCTCGTTACATTGGACCATTTTCAATTATAGAAAGATGTGGACAGTCAACATATCGTCTACAATTACCTGAACAATTGTCGGCTGTGCATAATGTGTTCCATGTGTCCCAATTCAAAAAGTGCCTTCGTGTGCCAGATAAAGTCATTGATGTTGAGGGTATTGAACTTGAACCTGATTTGACTTATTCTGAGTCCCCAATTCGAGTTTTGGATCAGAAAGATCGCGTTACTAGAAGCAGAACAATCAAGTGGTACAAAATACAATGGAATCAACATTCAGAAGAAGAAGCCACTTGGGAATCGGAAGATTACCTGTTGGAGAATTTCCCGGAGTTTTATACTTCTATCTAAAGTAATAATTCTTTCTACGAGTTGTAACTTCTCTATGAGTAGTACAATTCCTTTCCTTTATAAACTTAGTAGAAGTGTGTTTTCCTGACACGTTTCCTTTTCCATTATTTCACTCGAGACTTTAAATCTCGGGACGAGATTTCCTTAAGGGGGAAAGGCTGTAACACCTCTGGTGTTATATTAACTAAAACCTGCCATGTCATCATATGCACTGCAAAGCATCCATGTTTAGGTCAACCTTAATGTGCATTAACTAAAACAAGTTTATATTTCATAGGTTGATTGAGTTTTTGGGATGACTTGTCACATGAAATGATAAAATTCTATTTTAGAATGTCATTGCAAATACTTAGTTTATACTCTATGTACTTGAGATGTAAACTGTGTTTACACTAGTATCAAGCATAGTGTATAAATTTAAGTCCAACCCTCAAAATGATTTCCATATTTGAAATTTAATTTGGATTCCAAAGCTTATTTATAAGCCTGGCAATTCAAATTTAAAGTCAAATTGGAAATGCTATAAAAGGTTTTTCAAAAGTCAACTTGGTCAACCAAGGGTGTCATTGGGTCAATGACCTAAAAATGTCCTTGGATGATGTTTGTGATCACTAATAACCAACCAATTAAGTTAGGAACCAAATTGAGTTTAAATTCCATTTCAAAAACCCTTTAATTCCAACCCTAGTTTTATCCCCTTTTCTCTAATTTAAATTCTATAAGGAATTTGGAGATACTCTAAAAAGATAGTTTGTAGATCTTGACAAGAGCTACAAAGTTGGTATAGAAAGTTTTCCAAGTTTCCAAAAGGAATTTCAAATTAATTTGAAAATACCATTTCCTGCATTTATCCCCTTTTAATTTTAAAACCATAATTCAAAAATTATGCATAATTTGAGAAAACTTTGTACATGAAAAATGTTTGGTTTGACAAACTCAACATTTCATAGTTTTGAAGATTTTCAAGTTTTATTGAAAAATCAAAAGTAATTTTAAATGCTTATTTCTAGGGTTTTATCCCCTTTTCAAATCTGAATTCAAATTTCAAAATTTAAACAGAATTTGAAGATGCACATTAAAGGAAAAGTGTAGCTCTTGAAAAGTTATGCAAATGATATTTTTGGAGATTTTCAAGTTCTTATACAAATTTTGGAATAATTTGTATTTGAAACCGAGTGGCAATTCTGTAAATACCCTGAACAGCACCCGACCCTATCGGCGCCCGCCATGGCCGGCTTCACACCGCGCGCCGCCGTCCACCGCCGCGCTTTCCCGGCCAACCGAGCGCTCTCAGACGTGAGAGAATTCGTCGTCGTCGTGTCACCTGCTCCTTCATCAACTCCAAGCTATAAATAGCCGCCGGTCGACGCCGTTCTTCTCCTTTCTTCCTCCCGCCGCCGTCGTCGACGACCTTCCTTCGCCGCCGAAATTCGCCGTCGACACTCCACCTCTGTTCAATTGCTCTCGCTCAAAGCTCCGCCACTTCCTCACGGTCAGTTTGAACCAGTTCATGCCTGCTCTCCTCGCGTGAGTTGCCCGCACCCTGCCTTCTTCTCCGCGGCCGGTCAGTCGCGCCGCCGCCGTCATCTTCGCCGTTTGCCGTCGCCAGGGGTGATTATATTTTACCTTTGACCTCGTAATCTTGTTCTCCATGTCATCCTGAGTCTGATGCGCACCTTGGTTTGGGCAGCGCATTGCTGGTGACCGCCGTGACGCCGTCGTGTCATCGGAGCGCCGCCGCCGCCATCACCGCCGTCGACCGCCGCTCAACCCAGCCACTCCGGACCTCCATTAACGTACGCATCCGCACCGTGGTGAGCTCCTTCATCTATCCGTGCCATCAATTGCATCAATCCCGTACCGTAGCCGCCGGTAGCCGTAGCTCGTCGCCGGCGCAGTGCTGCCGCTCCGCCGCGCGCGATGCCATCCTGCCCAGAGGCCGAGACCGACCTTCATGTAGTTACCAAATCGATCCGTTTAGGTGCCCTGCGCATTCCAGTGACCTCACCGTCGCCGGAAACCGCTCCGGTGAGCGACGCTGCCGCGCCCGAGCTCCTCCGTGCCGCCATGGCCGTCGGCGTGGGTGCCGCCGCCGCTCCCCAGCCCCGTTAACCCCTTGATCGACGCGTTGTGTCAAGAGGAGCAAGTAGGAAGAAACCCCATCGCCGGAAACCTCGCCGACGGCGAGGAATCGCCGGTCAACTCCGGCGGGGTCGGCTGTTGACCCGGAAACACTGTGCCGATTTTCTTTTTCCATTTTTAGAAAATGATTTAAATGCTATTTTCTTTGAAAATTCATAGTAATTTATTTATAGCTCCAAAAATTCTGAAAATTTTTGTGAAGGTTCCTTATGATGTCATCTACATAGGAAAAATATGAAATGCCAAAATTGAATACTTTTTGCATATATTAAATTTAGCCCTTTTAATTGAAAAATGGACCTTCAATGATTTTTAATAATTAAAAAAATTGGCTTTAAATTCTGAAATTTGTTTTGCCATCTAATTAGGCTAAGAGCTTTCTAAAATAAAATTTTGGGCTTAATTTGACAACTTTAATTTTTATGCCTTTATTTAATGCTTTTAAATAATTAAATTAACCCCTTTAGTAAAACTTAATCATTATAGGAGTTGTGTGACTTGGGATTGAATGATGACCTTAGGTCATTAACCCTAATGATCTTTGGTACTTTAATTAATTGTTTGCGCTTATCTTAATCATGTCATTAGGGTTTAATTAACGTTATTTTATGTGTTTAATTAATTATAAAAATGACGTAGTTAACCCTAATCAGTTATATAAGCGAAGTTTTGTTAGCTTGCAACTTTATCGTGAAGGAAAGTTGTACTCGATCCTTTAATCTGATCATGCATCCATCGAGCATCATGTTTACTATTCCATCATGTAAAGCATATTAATTATCGAATAGTTTCCGTTAACGGAGAGTTAACGTATCATTCAGATCCGAAGGACGAGCAGATTCAAGAATCGGGAGTTGATCCAGAGTTCGAGACCATCTACCCCGAACATCAAGGCAAGCCCCGGATACATTTAAACCCTATTCTATTTATAAAAGTTTTACCGCTTCAGCTCTGATATGTTGCATTAAGTGATAGGAGTTGAGTGAAAACCCACAAATTGCATTACCTGTCTTATTTCCTTAATCCTTGTTACCTACTTGGAAGATGAGTAGTAATACTTAGCCCTGCTTATTTATTTAATTGTTCAAAGGAAAAGAATGAAAAATATGAGATTGGTTTTTCTGTTGAAATCTTGATGATAGTAATAAATTGAGTCCGGACGGCGAACTTGCACTGGGAATGGAGTCCCTCTGTAGTGTTCTCGTCTGTTGATGCCCTAGGTCCCATCCGTTGGTGAACTGGTGATATCGAGAATTTAGAAATCCACATGCATGAAGTGGTATACGGATGGTTGGAGCCGTGTATGCCATGGAGTGACCTAGCGTGGGGTCAGAGAATCCCATCTGCTGTCATAGTGTGTTTTACTGTGGGGTTTAAGTTCCCATGTATCTCGGTACGCTGGGCCGCAGAGCTCACGTGTATCATGTGGTGATATACGGCTGAGGTTGTTATCCCGGTATATCGGTGCACCTGGGGTGCTTCGGAGTTAAAGTCTCCGGTATGCTCAGTCACCTAGGTCCCAGCTGGGTATGAAAATGGATTCGAATCGCCGTTGCTTCTCGGAGAAGAAGACTCGATCGTTGTTCATCATCGTAGTAACAACTTGAATATTAATTAAGGTTCAATCATGAAGTTGGTTGATAATGGGAGATAGTTCCAGCAACTTTTCTTTTTGTAAAGCTTTTCTGCAAAACTTCTTATCTCCTACAGACTTTACCTTGTCCCTATAGCCTGCATCTCTTGAGTCTCTACCCCTCTCTTTCGTCGGGTCAGTCTTGTTGAGTACTGTTGTACTCAGGGTTTGTTGAACCCCTGTTGCAGGTGAGCTTCATGGGCAGGAGTGTTATGCATCCTGCTGCATGACAGTCGTCGAGGAAAGCGACGACGAATAAAGAAGTTAAGCTCTTGGGCAGAGCTTTTGTGTAAACTTGTAATCTACTGCTACTCCACTAATATTATGGTTTGTATAACTTAAACCTATCATTGTAAATATTTAAAACTCAGAGTTTGTAAATGTATGTTATTGTAAGTCTTCCGCTGTTTTACTCCATGGTATATTATTTATGTAAAACTGTTGTAATACTGCAATGTCTCTCTACAATGATTGATCCTGCTCGGAGAATCGTGGATGATTCGGGATTTACCCGACAGACTTTTTAAGTCGTATGGAACGCAGTCATGGTTATTTGGAGTCTGTCTAGACAATAATCATGCGTGTGGGCCATATGATTTATGAGGTTCTGCCACAGCTGGTATCGGAGCTGGATCGTTGTTGAAAAGAGTTATTGTAGTATTCGCTTATGAAAACTTTAAAAGTTTTAAGTCAAATAATTTTCACTTGACTATTTTGGGTCCCAATTGCTTATTTCTTATCTATGCTTCTTTCTATCGACCCTTAATCTGATTTTATAAAGTGTGGTGGAGAAATAGCATATTATCTGGCCCTATGTTATAAAAGTTATTTATATGTAAATAATGCTTTCTTTTACGATTAGATTGTAAGTTCGTTCATGCATCATGCTTAATTAAATTATTTAATTACTTTCCCCTTTAAAATGGTTTGGGTTAGGTAGTATCAATCCTTTTCATGCTAACCATTAGAATCCTTCTCATCTATCGTATCTTGCTTCAGGATGGCCATTACCAAGCAAACACCTCGCAAGAGCACTGCACCAAAAGGAGTACCTTGACATCAGTTAGCTTCCAAATACGAGATCGGAGAAAGCAGTAGCAATCCGCACCAGGATCCGCAGGAGGAAATAGTGAGACTTAGATCTGAGTTGGAAAGGGCTGAAAATGACAGGATGTTAGAGGCCGCCGAAATCACTTCGTTGAGGCGATCCCGGAAGTACATGAAGCACCAAAGAAATGACGCTTGGGCAAGAGAAGATGCAGCCAATGTTCGTATCCAAGAACTTGAAGACTATGTGGAAGATTTGGAGGAATATGCGGAGGAGGCTGACGATGAATGTGTGAGGTTAAATAACTTATTGGATCCTGACTATCAAAGACAGGCAGCCCAGGATGACCTTGGTCTTGTAATGGGTCAGGACGAGGAAGAGGAAGATCCTGAAGAACTAGAATCCATCGATGAGGACGTTATTGATGAAGAAGAGGAAAACCAAATGGATATAGAGAATGAAGATGAAGAAGAAGATATTATGGAAGAAGAAGATCCTAAGATAGTAGAGGAAGAGTCTGAGGAAGATGAGTAAGGAGTTTGGAAAGTAAGATGTCTAATATATCTTTTCTTTGCTTTCTAAAGCCTAGTAGGTATGGGTAGTCTTGCCGGAGAGCAGACTGATGTAATAAAATAATGTAACATAAGTATGTTACGCCTTTGTAATATATCCTTATGAAATCCCATAAGGTTTTGTGAATAAAGTGAACTTATGTTTCAACAGATGCCTGCTCACACCTGTTCCCGTGATGCTGCTGGTCCATCTCAGGATGGAGGTGATATCCCTAATCCTCCACCAGTTTCACCCACTCTGGCTGATGCAGTTGCAGCATTAGTCACTGCAACCACGATGATGGCTCAGAACCAGAATCAGAATGCCCGACAAGGAAATCATGGGCGGAACCATAGAGATGAAACCACGTATGTGGATTTCACAGACACTCGTCCTCCAGTTTTCAGCAGAGTAGATGAACCCATGGAGGCTGATGATTGGCTCCGCACTATGGAGCAGAAGTTTGGATTGATCGAATGCACAGAATATCAAAAGCCCATGTTTGCAGCCTAGCAGTTGAGAGGTACTGCAGGAGCCTGGTGGGTAAATTTCGTTGCTGCTCAGCCCGAAGGCCATCGTATTACTTGGACTGAGTTTCGAGAAGCTTTTAGAGCACATTTTATTCCCGAGGGAATAATGACTATAAAGTTCGAAGAATTTCTTTCCTTGAGACAAGGTGATATGTCGGTAATGCAATATTTTGGCAAATTTAATCACTTGTCCCAATACGCGTCATACTATATTAGTACTGACCGTAAAAAGAAAGAATGTTTTCTGAGAGGCCTGAACAGTAAAATTCAGAGGATGATGACGGGAAATCCAAATGCCACTTTTCATGAGGCGGTGAATATCGCTATCTCTTATGAAGATAAGAACCGTCAACATTTGGAAACCAAAAAGAAGAAAAGTGTACCCTCTGGATTTTCTGGTGGTAATCCAAAACGCCAGAAAATAATCTATCACCCTCAGAATCATTTTCGTCCACCTTATCGTCCACCACAATATCAAGCACCGCAACAGGCATTCGCTCGTCCTGTTGCTAATCTTTCATATCCACGACCGCCGAATGCCCCTGGTATTCGTAATCCCAATTCCCAGCCACCTATCTTTCCCTGTTATAACTGTGGCAAACCTGGTCATTTTGCACGGAACTGCCCGCATCCGAGGCAGTATAACTCTTACGTCCCTAGAGCCTTTGCACCACAATCACAACCACAGAGTCAGCCTAAAGCAGGAAATCCGAAGGTATCAAATAGTAAGAATGAAAAGAAGTCTGGCAGAGTGTTCTACACTCAAGTTGGGGATATACCAGAAGGAGAGCCTGTCATGATGGGTACGTTTCCTGTTGCTGATCATCCTGCAATTATGCTATTTGATTCTGGTGCATCACATACATTCATTAATGGTACGTTTGTTAAGACACATGAAATTCCAATAAGGGATACAAAAGAGCAGTTCTTTATACAATCGCCTGGAGGGCGTATGTGTACTAAAGAAATGGTACATGATGTGCCAGTGAGTTTGGGTGGGTATATTTTTCCCACTGATATGATAATATTAAAGGATCAAGATATAGATGTGATCCTGGGTATGAATTGGATGAAACGGCATGGCGCTGTGATAGACATCCTGAATAGAATTGTGAGATTAAACATACCCAATTGCATAACTTCACTTCTTATCCAACTTCCGACACTTAAGAGGCATGTTCCAAAGGTATGTGCCACTTCTGTAAAAGAGATTGAGGAGATACCAGTGGTCCGTGAGTTTCCTGATGTATTCCCCGATGAGTTACCGGGTTTACCTCCCGACAGAAATGTGGAATTTAGAATTGATTTGAAACCTGGCACTGCTCCTATTTCCAGAAGAGCTTATCGGATGGCACCACCTGAGTTAGCAGAACTCAAGATTCAATTACAAGAGCTACGAGATAAAGGTTTTATTCAACCTAGCTCATCACCCTGGGGATGTCCTGCTCTTTTTGTGAAAAAGAAAGATCAAAGCTTGAGGTTATGTGTGGATTATCGACCCCTGAATGAGGTAACCATCAAAAATAAGTATCCTCTACCCCGCATTGATCTGCTTTTTGATCAATTGGCGGAAGCAAAAGTATTTTCTAAGATTGATCTTCGATCTGGGTATCATCAAATCAAGATTCGCCCAGAAGATGTTCCAAAGACCGCCTTTACCACTCGGTACGGTCTGTATGAATATTTGGTTATGTCTTTTGGACTTACCAATGCACCGGCCTATTTTATGTATTTGATGAACTCAGTGTTCATGCCAGAACTGGATAAGTTTGTGGTTGTCTTTATTGATGACATATTGATATATTCTAAGAATGAAGAAGAACATGCTAAACACCTCAGAGTTGTCTTGCAACGTTTGCGAGAACATCAACTGTATGCCAAGTTTAGTAAGTGCGAGTTTTGGCTGAGAGAAGTGAAATTCCTTGGACATGTATTGTCAAACAAGGGTGTTGCTGTTGACCCTAGTAAAGTAAAAGATATACTGGATTGGAAACCACCAAAGACTGTGCACCAAGTTCGAAGCTTTCTAGGAATGGCGGGTTATTACCGTCGTTTCATACCAGATTTCTCGAAAATATCCAAGCCAATAACTGAATTATTAAAGAATGATGTCAAGTTTGTTTGGTCATCTGCCTGTGAAGAGGCATTTCAGAAATTGAAGAAACTAATGACTACTGCACCTGTGCTAGCACAACCAAATATTGAGAAGCCGTTTGATGTTTATTGTGATGCTTCGGGTATTGGTATTGGATGTGTATTGATGCAAGAGGGAAGGGTTATTGCTTATGCTTCCCGGCAGTTGAAAAAGCATGAGGAGCATTATCCCACACATGATTTGGAATTGGCAGCTGTTGTCCATGCCTTAAAGATATGGCGACATTATTTGTGGGGTAATAAATGTAATATTTACAGTGATCACAAGAGTTTGAAATACATATTCACTCAAGATGATTTGAATATGAGGCAAAGAAGATGGTTAGAGCTGATTAATGATTATGATTTGGAAATATATTACCATCCTGGAAAAGCCAATGTAGTAGCAGATGCACTTAGTCGAAAAGGTCATTGTCATGGTTTAACAGTGAAGCCTTTGGATATCTCTATATGTCATGACATAGAAAAACTGGGTATAGAGATGGTGCAACAAGGAAGTTTGTCTAACATTGTTGTTGAGACAAATATCAGAGGTCAAATTATAGCTGCTCAGAGAAGTGATAAGGGAATTAAGTGTATTAAAAAGAAAGTTAGAAATGAAAAGAATCCTTGTTTCACAATTGACGAAGCGGATGTCCTATGGTATAAGAATCGTCTGGTCATACCAAAAGATTCTGAGTTAAAACAAAAGATCTTTGACGAAGCACATCTGTCAAAGTTTTCTATTCATCCAGGCAGTAATAAGATGTATCATGATCTGAAACAGAGATTTTGGTGGACCAAAATGAAAATAGAAATTGCTAAGTATGTGGCTCAGTGTGATACTTGTCAGAGAGTCAAAGCGGTTCATTTGAAGTCAGCAGGAGAACTTCAGCCATTACCTATTCCCGCTTGGAAATGGGAAGATATCAGTATGGACTTTATTGTGGGTCTACCCAGGACAACAAAGGGTTTTGATTCAATTTGGGTTATAGTGGATCGACTCACCAAGTCCGCATATTTTCTTCCAGTTCAAACTACAACTACAGCTTCCTAATATGCCAAACTATATTTTGAGCGCATCGTAAGTCTTCACGGAATACCAAAGACTATTGTTTCAGATAGAGGCACACAGTTTGTCTCCCAGTTTTGGAAACAACTACACAAGTCTTTGGGTACTGATCTTTTGCACAGTACAGCTTACCATCCCCAGACAGGAGGTCAGACTGAAAGAGTAAATCAAATACTTGAAGATATGTTAAGGGCATGTGTTCTAAATTTTCCAGAGAAATGGGATGAATGTTTACCCTTAGCAGAATTCTCATATAATAATAGTTATCAAGAAAGCATCAGAATGGCACCATTTGAAGCATTGTATGGTCGCAGATGTAGAACTCCCTTAAGTTGGTCTGAGCCCGGAGAAAGAAGATTCTTCGGAGTTGATTTGGTAAAAGAAACTGAAGCGAAAGTTAAACAAATACAACAAAATATCAAAGTAGCACAATCCCGTCAGAAGAGTTATGCAGACCAAAGACGTTGACCATTATATTTCAATACTGGAGATCATGTATACCTAAAGGTGTCACCCATAAAAGGAGTTACCCGATTTGGAGTTAAGGGTAAATTAGCACCTCGTTACATTGGACCATTTTCAATTATAGAAAGATGTGGACAGTCAACATATCGTCTACAATTACCTGAACAATTGTCGGCTGTGCATAATGTGTTCCATGTGTCCCAATTCAAAAAGTGCCTTCGTGTGCCAGATAAAGTCATTGATGTTGAGGGTATTGAACTTGAACCTGATTTGACTTATTCTGAGTCCCCAATTCGAGTTTTGGATCAGAAAGATCGCGTTACTAGAAGCAGAACAATCAAGTGGTACAAAATACAATGGAATCAACATTCAGAAGAAGAAGCCACTTGGGAATCGGAAGATTACCTGTTGGAGAATTTCCCGGAGTTTTATACTTCTATCTAAAGTAATAATTCTTTCTACGAGTTGTAACTTCTCTATGAGTAGTACAATTCCTTTCCTTTATAAACTTAGTAGAAGTGTGTTTTCCTGACACGTTTCCTTTTCCATTATTTCACTCGAGACTTTAAATCTCGGGACGAGATTTCCTTAAGGGGGAAAGGCTGTAACACCTCTGGTGTTATATTAACTAAAACCTGCCATGTCATCATATGCACTGCAAAGCATCCATGTTTAGGTCAACCTTAATGTGCATTAACTAAAACAAGTTTATATTTCATAGGTTGATTGAGTTTTTGGGATGACTTGTCACATGAAATGATAAAATTCTATTTTAGAATGTCATTGCAAATACTTAGTTTATACTCTATGTACTTGAGATGTAAACTGTGTTTACACTAGTATCAAGCATAGTGTATAAATTTAAGTCCAACCCTCAAAATGATTTCCATATTTGAAATTTAATTTGGATTCCAAAGCTTATTTATAAGCCTGGCAATTCAAATTTAAAGTCAAATTGGAAATGCTATAAAAGGTTTTTCAAAAGTCAACTTGGTCAACCAAGGGTGTCATTGGGTCAATGACCTAAAAATGTCCTTGGATGATGTTTGTGATCACTAATAACCAACCAATTAAGTTAGGAACCAAATTGAGTTTAAATTCCATTTCAAAAACCCTTTAATTCCAACCCTAGTTTTATCCCCTTTTCTCTAATTTAAATTCTATAAGGAATTTGGAGATACTCTAAAAAGATAGTTTGTAGATCTTGACAAGAGCTACAAAGTTGGTATAGAAAGTTTTCCAAGTTTCCAAAAGGAATTTCAAATTAATTTGAAAATACCATTTCCTGCATTTATCCCCTTTTAATTTTAAAACCATAATTCAAAAATTATGCATAATTTGAGAAAACTTTGTACATGAAAAATGTTTGGTTTGACAAACTCAACATTTCATAGTTTTGAAGATTTTCAAGTTTTATTGAAAAATCAAAAGTAATTTTAAATGCTTATTTCTAGGGTTTTATCCCCTTTTCAAATCTGAATTCAAATTTCAAAATTTAAACAGAATTTGAAGATGCACATTAAAGGAAAAGTGTAGCTCTTGAAAAGTTATGCAAATGATATTTTTGGAGATTTTCAAGTTCTTATACAAATTTTGGAATAATTTGTATTTGAAACCGAGTGGCAATTCTGTAAATACCCTGAACAGCACCCGACCCTATCGGCGCCCGCCATGGCCGGCTTCACACCGCG
>JALGXP010000135.1:0-72844 GCA_023333625.1 Bothriochloa decipiens
CTGTTTGGTTGAATGGTTTTCTTTTTGTATTTCTAAAGAAAAAAGTGGGAATTCGGAGCTCCATGATGAGCAGGCGTTGGAGTGGAGTGGAGCCCACACCCCCCCCCCCCCCCCCCCCAGCGCCAGGTCCCAGGTGCCGAGTTTTCGGTGTCGGTAGGATGTGATTTCCACATCAGTTGAGAGAGAGACCGTTCAGCCAAAACAACCTACGGCACTGAAGTGCCGTGTGATTGGTGCCGCCTTCTGTTCTTGCCTTCTTGGGCTCTTTCGTCTGTGACGCGGACACCGGAGGGAGGGGGAAAATCGGGACGGATTGATCTCGCATCACAGCGACCGCATCTCAACTCAAGGCGAATACGTACGGAAAGATAAAAAACGACGCCGCCACACCACCGATGGTGCTCGCACGAGCACGACCAACTCACACTCGAACGCACGGGCACAAGCACCCACCCAAAACCAAAAAGCTTGATCGGGATCGGGTTTCTTCTTCTTTAAAATGCGCCCTTAAAGCAGCCGCAGCAGGCTTTCCAGTTCACCCCAGGGCGCCCGGTCGCCGCCATGGACTCCCGCTTCGGCGTCGGCTTCCGCTTCTCCTCCGGCGACGTGGTAGGTGGCTGCAATTCACACCCTTCTCGCGGCGAGCATCCCGGCGGGTTCTTGGTACATGTATTCTCTTCTCTGGATTCGTCTCATGGTCCCTCAGCCTGTTTTCTTGGCGGGCAGCGGTCCGGGAGCTCGCTGTCGCTGGGGGAGCGCCTCTGCGCGGTCTTCTTACCCTTCATCGCCATCGCCGAGGCCGTTTTCTTCGCCTTCACCGACTGCCTCACGACCTCTGCCCCGGCTCCGACTCCTCGTCGGCATCCGGCGCGGCCGCGTCCTCCTCTGCCGCCGCCGCCAAGAACAGTCGTCGGAGCAACCACCACCACAACCACTTCAGACCTTTCCTACGCCGCGCCGCGGCGGGTGGATGGAACTCCCTCAACCTCCGCCAGCTCGCACGCCTCGCCGACGAGTCCCGATGCTGTAAAAAAAAATCGATCCCTTGGTTTCTCCGCCTCCATCTCGCAATGCCGTTTCGCCTGACTCTGTTTCGATTGATCTGAACTGAACCGAAGTCTCCGTGAACGAGGTGGAGGCGCTCTTCGAGCTCTACAAGAAGATCAGCTGTTCCATCATCGACGACGGCCTCATCCACAAGGTGCATCCAACAAAATCCCTCCTCAATTCCTATATCTGCCGTGCATATTCTTGCCATTCGTGACGTGTTTTGGGGTTGGGTTCAACATCATTTTTTTTAATGAAACATTCCTTGCTGTACTTGGAAGATGGGATTTTTTTTTTTGAGTTCCTTTAGGCTGTGGATAATTTGCTTGACTTTAAATATGATAGAAATATGGTTACTTGAGATCTGCGTGGGATAGTGAAACTTTGTCATCCCTGCATGATTGAAGAGTACGTTTGTTCATTGAAAGCGACGTGAAATTTAGTACAGACATCCGTCTTGAATTGTAGCATGGCATGCAATGGATTGGATTATTATTTTCTGAGGGCTGGATTACTTAAGACGATATCATATTCTTCTTTTTGATTTGATTGAAGACTGTCATGTGACAGGCACATATGACAGCACTATAAAATTTTGTTTGACAGCCCATTAGGGTTTCATGTTGCGTGTGCCTTTGGGACCTAAGATAACACCATGTTCCTTCTTCTGCCATACCAAGGTTGAAGGTTTTGATTGGTGAAGCATGGGATGACGTTTTTTTAATTAAGCTAACACAGCAGCAACCATTTTCGTGATTGATGCAGTTCAATGTCAGAGAAATTGTCAGATGACCTACTTGAGGCCATTATAGATAAGGTAGGTAATAATCAACAGGAATGCCCCAAGAGGAGTGGGGGATTTCTTTGTGTGTGTGCACGCAATGCTAATGTTTTTGGACTGAATTCCCCAGACATTCGAAGATGCTGATGCCGATAAGGATGGAAAAATAAATCAAGAAAAGTGGAAGGAATTTGTGTTACGCCACCCTAACCTGTTAAAGAACATGACACTCCCGTACCTGAGGTTTGCATCTGATCTCCTGATCTTTGTGAAAAGTAGGTTAGCATGATGTTCAGTCAAGCATATTAATATGTGCAATCCGTGCAAAAAAGAATCTACGCAGAAAAAATGATTCATAATTACAATGTGGAATTTCAGGATATCTTACTTTGTCAATTTTAATTCCTCTCTTTGGAAGTAATACTTTTCTGATTTCATGCGCCTTAAAAATTCAGGGACATCACAACCGTCTTCCCTAGTTTCGTCTTCAACACGGCTGTGGAAGATTAAGCAGTACTTGGATGGCTTGAGCTGCACAAGATTCCTGAATCCAACGTGCCTTATTCAACCACTGAAACAGCTGTAATCCATCCTGAGCTCTTGGTGACAAAATATCACCGCTGATGGCTGAACATTAAGGCAGCCACCTGACCATTGCTCCTGTGTTATAATTTCTAGCTGCCGTTTTTTTTGTCCAGCAATGGATTGAGTTGGTAACTGTAAATACTGCTATTATGCGTTCAGTACATTTGTGCAGGGATGGCTGCTGGTTATTTTCTCTTCCTCAGACCCCGCAGTGCGGGAGCCTACGGCACTGGGTATGCCTTTTTTTATGCGTTCAGTACACAGAGGTTCAGGAACTGTAAATACGTTAGATTGTATGAGGAAATCGAAAAGTTGATCTGGAATCAGAGCTTTCTTTCTTGCGGTAGTTTCTTTGCTCAATGCAAAACACTTGTCAAGACTGCACTGGGTACCATGATGATCGGGAATCTGTTGGTCAATTGTCTGAAGTCCGATCTTTCTTCTTCTCTGGCAATAAGTAGATGTATGAGATCGATGGAATTGTTAATGACCGTTGTTTAAACAAATGGATAAGAGACGACCTGTCACTTCTGTTTTGAGTATGCACTTGGTTTTTCCTAGTCGCCCCGAGGAAGCTGATGCGTATGAGTTTTAGGTAATGATAGCTGCAACTGGACGCCAAACGAGCTGCCAGATGGGTTCATTCATCTTGGACATATCCTCTCCCACCTGTGACGATCCTTGTTTCTGTTGGTAGCTTAGCTTGCAAGGGACAGTGACCTCAGCAGAGTGACCTCATGTCAGCTCGCATATACTGTATTTTTGTCAAGAGGAAGGCGCAACGCATATCCTTGTATTTCTGTGCTTAAAAGCACATTCTTTTCATGATCTTTATTGTTATGGATAGTCACTCCATAATTCTTTTTTACATGAAAGGGGTGCACACATTGCAAACAGGATCACTAGCTAACTCGTAAGAGTCAGTATAATAACAGATTGCAAGGAGGCTAAATGTTAAGGAGAAGAAGAGAGATGACACGAGAACTAAGAAACTCATATTAATAACGAAGAGTTAAATTCTATATGGATGGGTTGAAAACGAGCAGCCAGATGGGTTCATGCATCTTGGACATATCCTGTCCGACCTGTGACGATCCTTGTCGTTCTGTTGGTTGCTTGCAAGGGACAGCACTACAGCGGAGTGACCTCAGCAGAGTGACCTCAGCCGAGTGACCTCATGTCAGCTCGCATGTACTGTATTTGTTTTGCTTTCTTGATTGTATTCATGTTTGCAAGTAATCCTAGACTACTATAAAGCTAATGCTCATTAGATGATTTCTCTATCTTTTCTTTGCGACATATTATCTGCTTATGTCATCATCCATTTACTTGGAACTAAGCAACAATTGAGCAGTTTCTTTTGAGTCCATGTAGCCACGTACAATGAAGCCAGAGAGACCTTAAAGCTTCTACTTTACATTTATATAAATAATATGCACTACATGCATGCATACCGCACCACTACCTGCTATGAACTCTTTATATCCTCTTTTAAAGTTCCACTAATTAAACTAAAGTTCTATGTATAGTTTATCATATTAGAGGTTTATTTCATTTCTACTTCTACATAAAAATCAGCAAATGAATTTAAGAAGTTCCTAGATGCTGTGAGGGATGCCTGGGAGAGTGTGCAGCCCAGTCAATGCCCTCTTCAAACCCTGGATTCGAAACTGAAGGCAACACCTAGAGGTCTACAGAGCTGGAGTCAAAGGAAGTGTGGTCACATTAAATCTCAGTTCTTGTTGGCAAATGAAATTATTCACCAGCTCGATATTGCACAGGAAAGTAGGCCTCTTGAACCCAATGAATTATGGCTGCGTAACAATCTAAAGAAACACTCTCTAGCCCTAGCTTCTCTGTTGAGAACAATAGCTAGACTTAGGTCCAGGATTACCTGGTTAAAGGAAGGGGATGCCAACACAAGGCTTTTTCATCAGCATGCAAGATACAGAAAAAGGAAGAATTTTATTCCTAAATTACAGGAAGGGGATCAAGTCATCACAAAGCATGAAGAGAAGGCAGCTGCCATTCTGGATTTCTATGAAAATCTCATTGGGACAGAAATGACTAGAGAAAGAACTATCAACCTGGACGTGCTTGACAGCCTGAGTTTTGAGCTTGAAAATTTGGAATTGCCTTTCTCAGAAGAAGTCTGGAACACAATAAAGGGACTACCATCTGATAAGGCTCCTGGCCCCGATGGGTTCACCGGAAGATTCTACAAAAGTTGTTGGGCAATTATCAAGAATGATGTTATGGCAGCAGTTCATTCTATATGGAGTAGGAATTTCAGAAATCTGTGGAAACTAAATTCTGCCTACATTACTCTGATTCCAAAAAAGCCAAATGCTGTTCAAGTGAAGGATTTTAGGCCCATTAGCTTGGTTCACAGTTTCACCAAACTAGTTACCAAAATTCTAGCTAATAGGCTTGCTGGTCGGCTGGATGAGATGGTATCCCCAAATCAGAGCGCTTTCATCCAAAAAAGATTCATCCAAGATAATTTCATGATGGTTCAGCAGACCGTAAAATTTTTGCATGCTCAGAAGCAGCCTAGAATACTTTTGAAGTTAGATATCACCAAGCCTTCGATTCAGTGTCTTGGCCTTTCCTTCTGGAGGTTCTCAGAAAATTGGGATTCGGATCGCGCTGTTGTGATCTAATTTGCGGTCTTCTATCTACTTCGTCCACCCAAATCCTCCTTAACGGCATTCCGGGAGAAAATATAAGGCATAGGAGAGGGTTGAGGCAGGGAGATCCCCTATCTCCCATGCTCTTCATTTTGGTCATGGATGTGTTAAATTGGTTATTTACTAGGGCTTCTGAAGCTGGGCTGCTGCAACCCTTATCTAGGAGGCCAATCCAACACAGAATCTCTCTATATGCAGATGACGTAGCCCTTTTCCTCCGACCAACTGCTGATGATATTAATCTGTCCTTACAGCTCTTGCAATTATTCAGGGATGCTTCAGGCCTAAAGACCAATGTCCAAAAAAGCAATGTGTTGCCTATCCGTTGTGTTGAGGAAGACCTGGCCCTAGTTTAGAATTTGCTGCCTTGTGAAGTGCTGAATTTTCCTTGCAAATATTTGGGACTTCCATTGACCATCAGAAAACTAACCAAGGAGCAAGTTCAACCCATCATTGACAGAATCGTAGATCATCTCCCTAGTTGGAAGGCTGATCTGATGACACGTGCGGGTAGAGTAATTCAAGTGTAGTTTGTACTCACAGGAATCCTAATCTATGTCGCCATGGCGATTGATCTCCCTCCTTGGGCTATCAAGGCCATAGATAAGATTAGAAGGGCTTTCCTTTGGAAGGGCCAAAAGGAGGCAAAAGGGGGTCACTGCCTCATTGCCTGGCCTAAGGTGTGCCGCTCTCGAGAACTGGGTGGTCTCGGGATTGCAGACCTAAAGTCCTTAAGTATTGCCTTAAAAGCAAGATGGTCGTGGCTACAGCGAAGTGTGCCTAGCAAGCCGTGGGCGAACCTGCCTATTCAAGTCAATAGAGAGGTGGCTGCCCTCATCTCCGTAGCAATGATAACAGAGGATGGGAATGGAACTAATACATATTTTTGGAAGGAAAAATGGCTAGATGGCAAAGGGGTTCAGGACATAGCACCTCTTATATTCTCATTGGTATCTAAAAGGATAAGAAATAGGCGTACGGTGTTGGAGGCCCTTACTAAGGATAAATGGATAGAGGACATAAGGGGGAAATTGGAATGGCAGCCACGTTCCAGTTCCTAGACCTTCGAACACCTTGAGTGCAGTCGAGCTGAACGAGAATATCCCAGATAAGCATATCTGGAGGTTCTCTTCCTCAGGACAATATACGACAAAGAGCGCTTATGATGCTCTATGTCGGGTACCTGAATAAGGGGTACCCTTAACCCTCGACTAAGCAACTCAATCCCTGCATTAACAAACCCAAAACCACCATTATTATCCCTCAGCCCAAAAGTACATAAGATATCCGATCCAAGTATCAAACTACGCTGGACCGGCCCAAGAACGGGTCTCGATGAACTAGACTACTGTTCACTCGACGGGACCCTCTCGACTCAAGGTTGTCCACTCAGGGGAATGGTCACCCCCTTAAGTGACGGAACTCCCCCGGGCGAATGATCAGCCATCGAATACCGCGCACCCCCTCGACCTGCCTACTTCCCGTACGATTCCCCAGGCATTTAATGCATTTCACCTGCTCCCGCCTAACCTCATGGCTACAGCCATGGTAACAGTGGACAGTACACCGGTCAAATCCTCCTTTTACTGCCCATACCTAGAAAACTAGCGGATCGTACCGCACTGTGTCGCCATACCGCAGACTGTGCCCCATTTGGCACCCCCCCGAGAAGCATTTGTCAACATAAATCCTGTATTTCCCGAGGCCGTTCCTATTCGTTCTGGCCTCGACCCCCTCGGGCACCCCCTTGATTGAGCCCTCAGCCGGTTTCGGTCAGCGCTATGATGACCCCACTGCGTCATCTATAGCGATCCGTACACTCCCAACAGGAGAACAAGTCTTTCGACGCGTCGTTGAGGTACGACAGGGTCATCATCAAGGCCGGTCAGCCACCGACTTCGCCGAGACACCGCGGGATGGCAAGGCATGCTGTGTGCAGAGCTCAACCTCGCTTCAATGCACGTCGCTACAGTCTCTCGAACATGATCGGCATCCACTTTCGACGTCACCGCCTATGCCAGCCCAGCAAGCACCATTTCTAGGGTTACACTGTACACCCGTGCCCCTCCTTAGCCTATAAAAGGAGGAGCCGGGCTAGCATAGAGCAAGGGGAACTCACCCATAAATAGAGGAAAGCCAGAGCCCGCAACGCTCAAGTCCTAGCCAACCTTACTCGCTCGCTTGTTTCCACCCTTGTACAAGCACTTCGGTGCAAGATAATACAAACTCTCCCCCCGTTGGACGTAGGGCCTTCTATTTCCTGAACCAGGATAAACCTTGTGTATTCTTCTTGCATCACCATCTGGATTAGGGAGCACGCAGTACAAATTCACTCGTCGGTGCTCGGCCCCGGGGTCAAAACACCGACAGTTGGTGCGCCAGGTAGGGGACCTGCTTGTCACCGATGACTTCCCGCCATTTCTTCGGATGGCAGACTCAGCTTCACCACTTCCGCGAGCCACGGTGATCTGGTTCGGGAGCCTGGAGTTCATGTCACTCGGCCGCTATGACATGATCTTGTTCTCGGTCGAAGATCCAAGCGGAGGCCGCGGCGAGCCCCCACGCTCAGGAGGGGCCGCACGCTGGTCTCGTCACCACGCATCCATGCCCAGGAGGAGGCATGATCGGCGCCATCGTCATCATCAGCCCGCGTCCGAGTCGATGTTTTTCGTGTTTCCTTCGTCCTTGGTGGGCAGCGCAGGGCCCCTGGTCGAGGACCTGTCTGACCCATGCCTGGGAACAGAAAACGAACTGTTAGGGCTCTATGGAGACCCCAACTTCAACTTCGCCATGTGTTCGTCAGGGGAACTCGGCGAGGTTCCCCTGATGGGCACAGCTCCGTCACCCCCCCAATCTGCTGTTGCATGGACTATTTGGAGCTTGCCGCCAGTTTCCATTCGGTCTTGACAACACCGCCAAGACGTACTCCGCCACGATGCGCTCTAGTATGAGCACGCATGAGGATCACCCGGGGGCTCTCTTGTGCCAAGGCAGTACACCTGGCCCAAGGCAGTACACCCGAGCACCTTGGCACCTTGGCTTCTCGCGAGCACCTGGCCCAAGACAGTACACCCTCAGCACGATGCGACGTCGGCTAGAGGAGGAGCGGCTTGGGCAGTTCCCCATCTTCTACTCCGGCAACCCCGACTCTGACTCTGACCACTACGACCCCACCCGTGAGTGTTTTTACATCGAGGGCGAAGTCACATCGAGCGATGACACCATCGACCCAACGCCCACGGCAGCAGCCGCGGCCGCTGCAGGAGGGGCACTTGTCATGGCGAACCCGGAGGAGAAGCCGTCGGCTGCGCCCCAAGACGAACGCCCGCATCTGGACGACCAAGACGCTCAGCTCGCACAGGTCTGAGAGATGCAAGCCAAGCTCAATGAGGATTGGGAGCACCTGCGTCAGCTCGAGCGGACCCTCGAGCAGGAGCGCCGACCCCCGCCCGGCGGGAGGGCCCGAGCTAGAGCCCGAGAGGTCAACCGATAGATCGTTGAAGACGGGGGACCCAAGCACCTTGTCATCAACCATTTTACCCGAGCCAGTCAGAACATCATCGCAGCTGCCATGCTTCTTCGTAACATGCCCGCGCCGTCGAACCCTCAAGCTCGGCGGATATGGGACAAGGTCGAGGGTGTCCTCAAAGTCGTGGCCGCACAGCAGGCCGAGAGCTCGGCCTCGAGGCATCGAGGGGTGGCCTCGGGGCAACCTGTCGAGCCCGCCCGCGATGAGAGGGAGGTCTCAGTTCACCAGGAAGTGGCCCCCGAGCAAAGACGGCGACCCCCACCCGAGACCGCATCGTTGACAACAGCGAGCCCCAAGACGCGTGCTATGACATCATCGAGAACCAACGGCGCAAGAGCGGGGACGCTGAAGATCAAGCATACAGCGCTCATCGAGGGGGACGCTACAATAGCGATGAGGACCACAGGGCCCCAGAACCACTAGGCCCTTGAGTCTTCAGCAGGGTGATCCACAGCACGCCGCTGCCGAACCCCTTCGGACCCTCCATGAGTGTCGTCAAGTACAACGGCGAGACCAAGCCCGAGCTCTGGCTGGCCGATTTTTGATTAGCCTGCTAGCTGGGCGGGGCACGCGACGACCGCGCCATCATCCGCCAACTCCCCTTATTCCTCTCCGACACCGCTCGAAGATGGCTCGAGGAGCTCCCCTGGTCAGATCTGTAACTGGACCGACCTGGTGCGGGTCTTCGAGGAAAACTTCAAGGGGACCTACGTGCGCCCTGGCAACTCCTGGGACCTTCGCAACTGCAAGCAGTAGCCCAGGGAGTCCCTCTGCGACTTTGCCCGACGCTTTTCCAAGCAACGCACCGAGCTCCCACATATCCCCAACCACGACGTCATCCTGGCGTTTGTCTCGGGTACCACCTACAAGGATTTTGTATGAGAGCTAGGACGTAATCGCCCTAGGACTGTCGATGAGCTGATGGACGTCATCGCCAACTACGCAGCCGATGAGGAAGCGGTCGGAGCCTTTTTTAGCAACGAGAAGGACAAGGGGAAGAGCAGGCGGCTAGCGACGAGGGCACGAGCAAGGGCCCCAAGAAGGGCAACAACAAGAAGAAGAACCAGTAGGGCAAGCGCGAGGCTATGGACAATGATCTCGTCGCTGCGGTCGAGCGTAAGAAGCCTCGAGGTCCCTCCGAGGGGGCCGTCTTTGACAAGATGCTGAAGGAGCCCTGCCCTTACCACAAGGGAGGGGCTAATCATAACTTCGAGGGCTTCCGCATGCTCAGGAGCTACTACAAGAGTTTGGGCATCAAGAAGGATGACCAGAAGAAGGATAAAGGCGGTGACAAAGGCGGCAACAAGGAAGACGATAAGTTCCCCGAGGTCTTTGACTGCTACATGATCTACGGTGACCCCTTGACCCAACTCACATCTTGACAACGCAAGAGGGAGCATCGAGAGGTCTTCTCTGTCCAAGTCGCTACCACACAGTACCTCGACTAGTCCGATGCACCCATCATATTTGACCGTGATGACCATCCGGATCGCGTCGTCAACCCCAGAGTATACCCACTTGTCGTCGACCCAATCATCATCAACACCCGCCTCTCTAAGGTGCTCATGGACGGGGGCAGCAGCCTCAACATCATCTACGATTAGACCCTCGACCTCCTCGGGGTCAAGAGGTCGCAGCTTCAGCCCAGCGTCAAGGGCTTCCATGGAGTTGTACCTAGGAAGAAGGCCCTGCCCGTCGGTCGCGTCGACCTCCCCGTCTGCTTCAGCACCCTCTTAAATTTTAGGAAAGAGATCCTCACCTTCGAGTAGTCGGGTTCCACGGCACATACCACGCCATCATTGGTTGACCTGGCTACGCGCAGTTCATGGCGATCCCCAACTACACGTATCTCAAGCTCAAGATGCCGAAACCCAAGGGCGTCATCACCATCGACTCCTCCTACTAGCACGCATACGACTACGATGTCAAGTGCGTTGAGAATGGAGAGTCCGTCGAGGAGTCCACCAGGCTAGCCTTGACCCTCGAGGGCCTCGCCGCTGAGGTCCCTGACTCCAAGCGTCACGCAGGCAGCTCTGAGCCAGCGGAAGATACCAAGAAGATCCTCCTCGACCCGAGCAGCTCCGATGGGAAGGCACTGACGATCAGTGCCACCCCCCTCGACAACAAATAGGAAGAAGTGCTCGTTGACTTTCTCCACGTGAACACTGACATGTTTGTGTGGAGTCCCTCAGATATGCCAGGCATACCGAGGGAATTCACCGAGCACGCCTTGGAGATCCGGGCCTTGTCTAGACTAGTGAAGCAACGCCTGCGCCACATCGACGAGGAGAAGCGCAGGACCATCAGCGAGGAGGTGCACAAGCTTTTGGCGGCTAGGTTCATCAAGGAGGTTCATCATCTCGAGTGGTTAGCTAACCCTGTATTAGTTAAGAAAAAGAAGGGAAAAATGAGGATATGTGTCGATTATACTAGTTTAAATAAAGCATGTCCTAAAGTTCCATTTCCTTTACCACGTATTGATCAAATTGTTGATTGAACTGCTGGATGTGAGACCCTCTTGTTCCTTGATGCTTATTTCGGTTACCATCAAATCAAGACGAAGGAGTCCGACTAGCTCGCGACCTCCTTTATCACCCCTTTTGGCATGTATTGTTACGTTACCAAGCCCTTCGGCCATTGAAACACTGGGGCAACGTACCAATGATGCATGCTCTATGTTTTTGGTGAACATATAGGGAGGACGGTTGAGGCCTACGCCGACGACATCGTAGTCAAATCTAAGAAGTTCAACAACCTCATCGATGACCTCAAGATCGCGTTCGGGTGCCTTCAGGCCAAGAATATCAAGCTCAACCCCGAGAAGTGTGTCTTTGGCGTGCCTCGAGGCATGCTCTTAGGATACATCGTCTCTCAGCACGGTATCAAGGCCAACCCTAAGAAAGTCATGGCGATCACCAAGATGGGGCCAATTCGAGACCTGAGGGGTGTACAAAAGGTCACGGGCTGCCTCGCGGACCTTAGCCGCTTCATCTCGCACCTGGGAGAAAAGGCCCTGCCACTGTATTGTCTTCTGAAGAAATCCGAGCACTTCACATGGACCGCCGAGGCCGAGGAGGCCCTCGCTAAACTCAAAATTATGCTGACCTCGGCCGTGCCACCCAATCCAGCCGAGCCTCTTCTCCTCTATATCGCTACAACCACCTAGGTGGTCAGCACGGCCGTAGTCGTCAAGAGGAAGGAGGAAGGACACTCCCTGCTCGTCCAATGGCCGATTTACTTCATCAGCGAGGTACTCTCGGAAACAAAGGTTCACTACCCACAAATCTAGAAGATGCTCTACGCCATCGTGCTCACGCGCCGCAAGCTCCAGCATTATTTCCTCAGTCACCCGATAACCATCGTTTCATCTTTTCCCCTCGGGGAGATTATCCAAAATCAGGAGGCACGATAAGGATCGCTAAGTGGTCAGTCGAGCTCATGGGTGAGACCCTCACTTATGCACCGCGCAAGACCATCAAGTTTCAGGTGTTGGTGGACTTCGTTGTCGAATGGACCGATACCCAGCTTCCGCCAACACAGATTCAAGCCGAGCTGTGGACGATGTACTTCGATGGGTCGCTCATGAAGACAGGAGCAGGCGCGGGCTTGCTCTTCATCTCGCCCCTCGGGGTCTATATGCACTACATCATCCGCATCCACTTCGACGCCTCCAACAATGTCGCAGAGTATGAGACCCTCATCAATGGTCTGTGCATCACAATCGAGCTTGGGGTTCGACGCCTCGACGTTCGAGGTGACTCACAACTCGTCATCGACCAAGTAATGAAAGCCTCGAGCTGCCACGACCCCAAGATGGAAGCCTAATGCAATAAGGTACGCGAATTGGAGAACAAGTTCCAAGGCCTTGAGCTCAACCACGTCGCTCGATGGTACAATGAAGTTGCAGATGAGCTCACTAAAATCACGTCTACTCGTGGCACCGTCCCGCCCGACGTCTTTTCAAGGGACGTCTTCGAGCCCACTGTCGACTTAGGATCGGGGGCTAGCATCATGTCATCAACACTCAATCCCCTGACCTCGAATGAGCCCACCTCGAACAGGACTGAGGTCATGGAGATCGAGAGGTCACCTCTACCGTCAAGCCCACCACTAGACTGGTGCGTTCCCTTCCTTGACTGCCTTATTCGAGGGGAGCTCCCAGAAGACCGAACCGAGGCTCGACGGATAGCTCGACCTGCCAAGACCTACGTCATCTACGGCGATGACAAGGAACTCTACCGATGAAGCCCATCAGGGATCCTCCAGCATTGTATCAGCATCGAGGAAGGCAGGAGGCTCCTCGAGGACATACACTCGGGGGCTTGCGGCCATCACGCCACCCGAGGACCCTCATCGGCAATGCCTTTCAGCAAGGTTTCTATTGGCCAACAGCCGTCTCCGACGCCATCAACCTCGTTCGCTCATGCGAGGCGTGCCAATTCTATACCAAGCAAATGCACCTACCCACTCACGCTCTACAAATGATCCCCATCACGTGGCCTTTCTCCATTTGGGGGCGCGACCTCGTCGGGCCTCTGAAGAAGATGACCAGGGGCTTTACGCACTTGTTGGTAGCAGTTGACAAGTTCACCAAGTGGATCGAGGCTTGGCCCATGACTAACATCTGCTCCGAGCAAGCAGTCTTGTTCTTCACCGACATCATCCACCGCTTTGGGGTCCCCAATGTCATCATCACTGACAACGGCACGCAATTCACTGTCAAGAAGTTCTTGGACTTCTGCGACCACAGTCACATTCATGTGAATTGGTCCACAGTCGCTCATCCTCGAACCAACGCCCATGTCGAACACGTTAATGGCATGATCCTTCAGGGCCTCAAGCCAAGAATCTACAACTGGTTGAAGAAGTATCGCAAGAAGTGGGCTGTCGAGCTACCCTCGGTCCTATGGAGCTTAAGGACAACACCTAGTCGAGCCATGGGGTTCACTCCATTTGTCATGGTCTACGGGTCCGAGGCCGTCCTCCCCACCGACCTCGAGTATGGGTCCCCTCGACTTAGGCCTACAACAAACAGATGAACGAGGAGGCCCTCACAAACGCCATTGACCAACTCGAGGAGGCCCGAGATATGGCCCTCCTCCATTCCGCAAGGTACCAGCAAAAGCTTCGATGCTACCATGACAAACACGTGCGCAAGAGGGATCTCCAAGTTGGCGATCTTGTCCTCCATCGACGACAGAGCAACAAGGGGCGCCACAAGCTGACACCGCCGTGGGAAGGCCCATACACCGTGGTTGAGGTGCTGAAACCTGGAACATACGAGCTATCAAATGGCAAAGGTGAAACCTTCACCAACACTTGGAACATCGAACAACTACGTCGCTTCTACTATGGCCTTGTACATCGAACCTCGAGGCCTTGTACATTTCTTGTATTTTGTACAACTATGGCATCATGAATGAATAAATGAAAAATGGCTTCGATTCAGCATAGTTTCTTATGTATTCATGTAAGGTAGCCTCGACTCTGCTCCCTCAGAGTTGAGCCTTCCTCGGGGCTACAAGGGGGGAACCCCCTAAAGTCCTCAAAAAACTCGCACATTTTTTTGAAACTCAATGACTATTCTTTCTTACACGCCTCAATATATGTCGTCACTTAGCCAAAAATGCCATGAGTGTCCCGAGGGTCGAGGGCTGTTGAGCCGGGAGCTCGCCTACGCCTCTGCGCTACGGTACGTCCACTCACTCCCCCCTTCGAGGGACATGACCTGCATCGAGTTTACTAAGTAAAAATACAATCAGGGCATGCAAGAAAGAAAAGGACTTAAAAATGAGAAATATATACATGCATAATGTTTCAAGGCCACCAGGGCCACATTGTCATGATTCGCAAAAACTAATCTATTACGTGGGCCTCCTTGCCCACATCTGGCTCACAGGCCTTTGTCCCCATCATCGCCACCACCCTCATCGCCGGCGCCTTCTTCACCTTCGAAAGGAAGGACCTCAGGCTCGAACAGCTTCGCCAGCTTCTCACCTGGCTTCTCGGCAGCATTGATCAAGCCCCGGCACCTCTCCTCGTTCTCGGTGTCTGTCTTGGTAAGGTCGGAGACGAAGCCATGGGAGATGACATCCATGTCATACGTGAAGCCAGAATAGACGACCGCCATCGCCCGCTTCACGCCAATATGGAGTGCGTCTCGGACGGATCCCTCATGGCGGCCCCAAGGTAGTACAGCCAGTCGATGAGAGCAGCCTCACGCACCTCTTCCTCGGCCTCCTCCATGGGCTCGACCCCCCAGGAGTCGCAAAGACTGTTAATCATGGTGCGGAGCCTGTCGGTCAATGCCACCTCAGCCAAAAGGCCCTCCTGAAGTGCCTTCGAAGCCGTACGGACAGAGAGTAGTTTGGCCTTGAGACCTAGCAGGAAGAATGGGTGTCAATAATGGTAGGTGGAGACAAGAAGCTTAGAGCTAGAAAAGAGAACTCACTGGTGCAGTGGGTGTCAAGGATCGCATCTGCGTCCACTGCGTCATCGCGCTCCTTCTGGGCCTCCTTAAAAGCACGGACCACCTCCGTCTTCTCGAGCCGCAGGTCCTCGATCATCCTACCGGCCAGAAATATGGACCCCTCCTTCTCCTAAAGGGCCACCTTCAGCTTGATAACTTCGACAGCAAGGGCATCGACGCGATGTTTCGCCGACCCGGCCGAGATGCTAAGGGCGTCGCGGGCCTCTAAGACTTGAGCAACATTGGTTTCGAGCCCCTTGATGCGCTCTGTGGCATCTCGAGCTTCACCCTTGAGCAACTTTATGCGCTCAAGGGCCAATCGTGCCTCCTCGAGGGCCCGTCCGACGTCGCTCTTAACCTTCTCGGCTTCTTCCTTGGCCAAAGCGACTTCTTCTTTAGCCTTCCGGGCCTCCTCCTCCGCTGGCGTTGTCCTCCTTGGCTCAAGCCGCCTCCACTCAAGCTGCATCAGTGTCCTCTCTGGCCTAGGCGGCCTCTTCCTTCACCTTCTTCGCCTCCTCTTCAGCCTGGGCCACCCTGTCCCGGGCATACCTGCCAGCCTCGAGTTGGCGCCGCACTTCCTCCCGCCCGTCATGCATCGAGTGAAGGAACTCGGACTTCATATAGGAGCACCTCCTCAGGTCCTAAGGACAAAGAGCAAGAAATCAGGCATCAAATCAAGGAGTTATCCAAGTTCAACACACTCGGAGAAACAATTACCGAAAAAACCCATCCCAGATCCTCGGCGGTGACATCAATGGCCAGCTTCAGAGCATGGGCCATCCATGCCCGATACTCCTTCGCATCCTCCCAGTGGTTTATCTCTGTCGCATCATCCATCCAGATCATAGGGGCGCTGGGCTCCAGTGGATTTTAGAGCGGGAGGCGCTCCCTACGCCAAGAAGGGAGAGCCGCCTCGACCCTCTCTTGCACCAACGACCTGATGTGTTCCACCACGTTTGGCGAACCACCGTAATGGGCCACCCGATCAGCCAAGGTGGGCAACGGCGGCTCGACCCCCGCTCTGGCCGTCGACGACTCGGCCTCACCGCTCACCTGCCCCGCCAAGACAAAAGAGCCAGGGTCGGACCAGCCGGGGCTGCGAGGGGCACCCCGAGCGACTGCCGCTCCCACAAGAAGAAGGGTGTCTTCCTCCTCCTCGCGCCGATGCGATAGTTGTGGGCTCTCGACGGACACCTCCCCGAGCTGCTCCTGCGACGTGAGCAGAACCACCGATGCCTCCTGCGTCACGTTCTATGGCAACAGCCGCTGGCTCAAGGCTACCGCGGTCTCCCCCTGCTACTGAGGGAGGCTCGAGATCACCAGCTCCCCCAATGACTCGTCCTGCCGCTGAGGCAGCGGGTCCGAAGGCGTCGCGTCTTCCGACGACGTCTGCTAGTGCTGCTGCTGTTCTTGCTGCTGCTACTGTAGTCGTTGCTACTCCAGCTGGCTCGACGCCAGCCGCTCCCCCTCTCGTTGCTGTTTGGGCTGGTTCTTGGCTAGCCTCCTTCCTCCTGCCGCTTCTATAGCCGATCTTCCTCCTCCTTCTTCTGTGGGCTATCCTGCTCCTGCTTCCGCTGCACCTCCACTTCATCTAGGCCCTTTAGCCACGGCTCCCACCCCTCTCACTGGGAAGGTAGTGCTTCTTCTTCTTGGGGGCGCTCCACCATCTCCTTGATGGAGGGAGAAGGAACCGTGGCCTCTTCGTCCCCAAGGACGATCGGGGCACTTTTCGACCCAGGCTCGCGGCTGTCATGGGCTCCCCCTCGGTTGCAAGGGCCTCGACCTGGCCAGGTGTAGGGGTCGTGAACGTTGAGACCGGGGCACCAACCCCGCTCTCCGGCATCTGCCCATAGCCGGAGCTGCCACCCGCCGCGGCCCCCACACAGCTCGAGCCTGCAACAAGACCAGAGCCCGTCAGCCTGCCCTGAATAATTGCCGCCTAGGCTTGTGATAGTCAGGCCGCCTCCGACGTCGACAGGGGCCTTAGGATCACACCTGCCCCTCCCGCCGCCATCCTCGCGGCCACGTCCACCTTGAGTCACTTGGCCGGTGAAGGGTTCGCCTCCTCCACTTGATGTTTGAGCCTGGGCAACGTAGGGAAAGGCAGGAACATCAAGCAAATTCTACGAATCACAGGAAAAGGGAAGAAAATTTTGGACAGCAAAACTTACCCTAGAGGGATGATGACCGACCCGGGCCTCCTCAAGTTACCTGGGTGCCTCGACGGCCCCCTCCGAACTAGATCCTGTCTGGAGCTAAAACTGCATGGAGCGACCAGCTCGGACCTCGGCACCTCGAGCTCCACTGGGGCCGCCTCCCACGCCGAGGGTGGTGTCTCTCGCTCCTCTGAGCCTGTCCGGCCCCGGGTCCTCGCCTCGAGCGTCGAGGACCTGGTTTGGCGTGGCGAGGCGCTAGACGGACCCCGGGACGAGGCCGGTGGAGTGCCGCCGCGCTAGCGACGAGACGAGGACCCCACGCGGGTCGAGGAACCCCCTTGCCTTCTTTCCTGTGGTCACTCCAAGACGTCCTCCTATGTAGGAGGTGCGTCAGCTCAAGGAAAGCTAGAAAGATAGGGCTCGAGACGCCCTGCCACTCCCTCGACATCATCATCGTCATCATCCTCCACGTCCGACTCCTCAGGGGGACTCCTCGATAGGAAGCCCATCTCACCTTTGTTTAGCTCGGTGCATTTCGAGCGTCTGGCGTGAGGTTCTTCCTCTTCCTCTCCTTCTTTCCTGAGTCTTTTCTCTTTTTTCCTGTTGAGCGTCAAAGCACCTCAGCTGGCGATCGGGGTCGTCTTCTCAAACCAGAGGCACCAAGACCCTGTAGTCGACGTTACCCTGTGCTCAAAACCGCAGCCAGAATGTCAAGACAAGACAAAAAACAGGGGAGAAACACGAGGATGTGAAATTGAGGGACTTACCAAGATGATGATACGAGGATCTGGCAGCATCGGGACACGATCCACGTCCCCTGGCCCGAAGTCACCAGCGACCGAGCTCCTAACCCATTTTGCGACATCCTTAGGAGGCAGCTCTGCAGGCAACATTCGGCACCCCTTGAACTACTCGGGAAGCGCCTCGGGCCCCATCTGATCTAAGCGCAACGGGCACGCCATTAGAGGTAGAACTCTTCAACTGTGGAAGCCTGCGACGATGTACGCGGCATGCACACCCTGCTCGGACAAGGTGCGCAGCGCATCATGGAGGGGATTCAGCCTCCGCTGGAAGGGCTGGGCCACGCCCTAGAGCCAGTGCCTCGGACGTGCCCTGATGACGCGCTTAGTGTAAGCGGCAGCAGGCCATCATCGTTGTGGATGTAGAACCATCCGGATTGCCAGCGGCCGTGGTTGGTGGACAAGCCCGTCCCGATATAGAGCTCGGACTTCTTCTGCGCCAGGCTGCAACTCCCCATGCGAATGATCCTCCTCTTCCCCTCCGAGATCCACTTGGTGTAGTGCTCACCCTTGAAAAGGTGGAGCCACAATTCCCAATGCGGTTCCATACCCATGTACCCCTCACAGAGTGCGGCGAATATCGCCGTGTTGGAGATGGCATTGGGGGTGAGGTGTTGGAGCTCGACCTCGTAAAAGTGGAGCAGCGCATGCATGAAGCGGCTCAGAGGCGAACCAAATCCCAACTGGTGGAACTTGATGAAGCTCACCACGTAGCCCTCCTGTGGCTGCCGCTCCCGATGCTCCCTCGGTGGCACCATCCACTCTGGTCACTATCTGCTCGGTGGACGGACGACCGGGAAGATTCCTAATCTCGATTTCTCTCTCACCGGTTCTTCTTTAGTGTAGACAGACGAAGGCTCGGGCGCTCTGGTGGTGGCGGCAGAGGCAAGATGGCAAGATGGGAAACAGAGAAGCCCTACCCCTCATATTTATAAGCGATGGGGCCAAGAAACAATGGGGGATCCGGCAACGGCACGGTTATTCCCCACGTTTAATGTGCTCACCTAACTGCCCCTCGATTCCCGGAACAGGCACACGCGTCGCCCAAAAGATCTCTAGCTGTTACCCGGGTCCACCACGACCGCGCCGCTTCAGCTCTTGCCTAAAAATACATGCCCAATGGATGGGAGAAGTTATCCAAGGTGTTTCCTTCTACGAGAAGTAAAACAGACTCTAGTCCCACACTAAAATCCTCAAGGGAGCGGAGGCTGGCCCTCGATCAGGGTTCGACAGCCGCCCTCGAGTACCCGAGTCAGGGACACCCAAGGGGAGCCAACATGAAGCTCAGCTCGAGGATGAACCCTCGAGATCCCCTTAGACATATCCAAGGCAAAACGAAAGGATTACCATGGAATCCCCACGGAGGGAGGCATCGAGCCGCCGAGTCCTATCGAATGGAACCGGTATCCATGTATCTACATGTTTGCATCAATGAGAACGCCTCAGGGCCACCAGTCAACCCCATCGAACGGAGCACGAGCTCTCACTTGGATCTCCCATTATCAGCTCACAGAGAACGTCGAGACTCGCCCAATCGAGGGTAGTACGGCACTTCTCACCTCACATCCGATCGAAAGGACTCGTGAGATGGACGCCCGAGGCTAGCAATACCCTAGCCGCATGAGGCTCGGGGGCTCAGCTATGCCGGGCACCCCTCGACGAAAGAGGGTCGAATACACCTGGGGGCTCAGCGACTCGAGACACCCCTCGACTAGGCGCTACGACTCCAGTTTATGTTATCCTAACCTTTCAGGAACGCCTGCTACACCCAACTGGACGAAAACATCTTTTGGCAAAAGACAAGTAAAGCCCTCAGAGGAGTCTCCCCACTCCTCCAAGGCCTCGGGGGCTACCCCCGAAGGGTACGCTCGCGCGCACCCTCCGAAAAATTACGGTCAACACCTCGGTCTCGATTCAAGACCCCCGCATGACCCCCAGCACTCACACGGGAGCTTGGGGGCTATTGTCGGGTACCTGAATAAGGGGTACCCTTAACCCACGACTAAGCAACTCAATCCCTGCATTAACAAACCCAAAACCACCATTATTATCCCTCAACCCAAAAGTACATAAGATATACGATCCAAGTATCAAACTACGCTGGACCGGCCCACGAACGGGTCTTGAAGAACCAGGCTAATGTTCACTCGATTGGACCCTCTCAACTCGAGGCTGTCCACTCGGGGAAACGGTCACCCCCTCGAGTGACGAAACTTCCCCGAGCGAATGATTACCCGTCGAATACCGCGCAAGCCCTCGACCCGCCTACTTCACGTACGATTCCCCAGGCATTTAATGCATTTCACCTGCTCCCACCTAACCTCATGGCTACAGCCGTGGTAACAGTGGATAGTACATCGGTCAAATCCTCCTTTTAATGTCCATACCCAGGAAACCAGCGGATCATACCGCACTGTGTTGCCATACCGCGGACTGTGCCCCATTCGGCACCCCTCGAGAAGCATTTGTCAACATAAATCCCGCATTTCTCGGGGCCGTTCCTATCCGTTCTGGCCTTGACCCCCCTCGGGCACCCCCTCGACTGAGCCCTCAGCCAGTTTCGGTCAGCGCTACGATGACCCCACTGCATCATCTATAGCGATCCGTACGCTCCCAACAGGAGAACACGTCTTTCGACGTGTCGCTGAGGTACGGTAGCGTCATCATCAAGGCTGGTCAGCCACCGACTTTGCCGAGACACCACGGGATGGCAAGGCATGCTGTGTGCAGAGCTTAACCTCACTTCGAAGCACGTCGCTACAGTCTCTCGGACATGATCGGCGTCCACTTTCGACGTCATCGCCTATGCCAGCCCTGCAAGCATCATTTCTAGGGTTACACTGTACACCCGTGCCCCTCCTTGGCCTATAAAAGGAGGCGTCGGGCTAGCATAGAGCAAGGGGAACTCACCCATAAATAGAGGAAAGCCAAAGACCGCAACGCTCAAGTCCTAGCCAACCTCACTCGCTCGCTTGTTTCCACCCCTGTACAATCACTTCGGTGCAAGATAATACAAACTCCCCCCCCGCTAGACGTAGGGCCTTCTATTGCCTGAACCAGGATAAACCTTGTGTATTATCTTGCATCACCATCCGGATTAGTGAGCATGCAGTACAAATTCACTCATTGGTGCTCGGTCCCCAGGGTTGAAACATCGACACTCTATTTCAGGGAGCAATACCCTTTGAACCTTTTGAGAGAATTTGGAAATCCTGGGCACCCCCGAAATGCAGATTTTTCATGTGGCTTGTTGCTCACAACACATGCTGGACAACAGACAGATTGGCAAGGAGGGGGCTCCCTCATCCCGAACAATGCCTTTTTTGTGACCAACATGACAAAAACATTCATCATCTTCTTGTGGGCTGTGTTTTCTCGAGGGAATTCTGGTTCTACCTTCTGTCACATTTTGGAGTCGCATCACTAGCCCCACAACCATTTGACCAATCCTTTGATGAATGGTGGAGAAAAGTTGATTTGGCTGCTAGTGGAGATTTAAGGAAGGGGATGAACTCTCTTGTCATTTTAGGGGCATGGTGCATTTGGTGGCATAGAAATGATTGTGTGTTTAATGGTGCAGCCCTAAATGTTAATAAGGCCATGGCTTTGGCAAGAGATGAGGCTCATTGCTAGAGCCTGGTAGGAGCTAAAGGGATTTCCCTACTTGCTGCCAGAGGAGCAGGCTAATGGACTGCTGCTTGTTTGGTCGTCGTCGTTTTCTTTTCTTTAACCGATGATCTTTTGTCCATGTAGTGAGTGAGTGAGTGTGTGGGGGGGGTTCCACCTATGTATAACTCTTTCTTCTTCTATTAATAGAATGATACGCAGTTCTCCCGCGTGTTCGAGAAAAAAAGAATTTAAAAAGTTCCCACAGCAACGCTCGGGAAATCACCTAGTAATAAACTAAAGCAAAACTCTTTCGGTTAGGATAAGATTGCGTGCGGAGGTGGATGGTTCATCCATTCACAACCACAAATTAAAGCATCAAGTTTGTCTAGGTGGACCCCTTTCGAAGGTTCCTAGTCACTCGATACGCCACTAGCTATTGCTAGTACTAGTTAGCTAGGAGTATATGATCCACATTTTGTCAAGAGGTAGGCAACGCATATCCTTATATTTTTGTGCTTAAAAGAACATTCTTTTCATGATCCTTATTGTTATGGATAGTCACTCCATAATTCTTCTTCACATGGAAGGGGTGCACACATTGCAAATAGGATCACTGGTTGACTCGTAAGGGCAAGTATAATAACAGATTGGCTGAATGTTAAGGAGAAGGAGAGAAAATACACAAGAACTAAGAAACTCATATTAATAATGAAGAGTTAAATTATATTTGGATGGGTCGAAAGATATAGGCTACAAAGATCCTTACAGCCAGCAGTCGCTTATCCTTGCTCAAAGTAGCACCAAGTCTTGAGCTAACAAACCATAGGTTCCAAAAACACTTGGATGTGGTCTCGAGTTATGTGTATAATAACCATGCATAGTATATGTTTTAGGCACTCGATAACACAAAGTCGTTTTTCTTAAGGTCAACACCACTCGCTCCTAGTTCAAAATGAGACAAATGTGATCTAGCTAGGGCAATGCCACTACTACTTAGGTTAATACTATAGATGACTGTGAAGGACATATCCTCTAACTCTCTCTAGAATCACTCTTCGGTGAACACTCTAGTGCACATACCAAATGGTAGTGGTGGACTCTAGCGTCCTAAACAATATGCTAGATGATATTGTTTCAAAGGCCCAATTCCACTCTGGTACCAACGGAAGATAACATTATCGTCTTGAAAGCTACAACCAACCAATAATAATGCATCATCCCAAGAGCTTTCCCATAGGTCCATTGGATATTTTAGGTGACTCCGCAATACCTCTCTAACCCTCTCCGTACTCATCTTGTGGTGCCACACTAGAGAGATAGACTAGTGAGTACAAAAAAGAAAAAAATGAGACTCCAACCAGATACTCTTACACTTGTCTTGAGTGCAAAACAAAAACCCTGTCAAGTATACCTTTGGCTTGATCTTCGGTTTTGTTCATCTACTTCATAAAGCTTGACCATGACACCATGTCTACCAGGTCCATGTCCTCCACGATCATGCAACTTTCTCCTCCTAGCCACCATGCTCCATCATCATATATGTACTCCTGTCTCATAAACATCTAGAGCAAAGGATTAACATACAATGGTTTCATCAATTATCCAAAACCAAACAAGAGTTTTCAGTAGCTCTCTAATTGTCTTCTTTCTTTTGTAGCATAGAATTACCTCTTCTATGAATAATTAGTTTATGTAACTAAATTAGTTCTCTTACTTAGCTTGCGTAGCTAAGGAGGTTAAGCTCTTGGGTTAGGCTTGTGTAGCCTTGTCCTTAGACATTGTTAGTGTGTTTAGGTTGGTTTTGTGATTTTACTCACTAGAATTGCGTAGGTGCTCCCTTGCTTGCTAAAGTATTAGATGCTTAGGTTTGTGTGACCTTACGAGTTAGAATTATTTAGGAGAGCACAAACTAGCATGATATCTTAATTCTTGTTAAGATATTTTATAATGTGCATGTGAAGTTATTTGTTTCGGTTAGCCATTGGGATTATTTTTAGGAAAGACTGTTCACTGCACTTAACTTAGGTGCCCAAGTCACTGCACATCACGACACATGTGCGTGCATGTTGGCATGTTGCTCACTTCCACCTTTTTTAAACTCACAACATATACACACAATAATGAATCAATATTCTACCATTTCTCTATATAAGATTAATCGTGTATGGCTAAATCCGATTAAAACAAACACCGACCACAAATTGTTTGTCTCGCTATAACGTATGGACACAGTCATGTTTATGCTACTCCCTCCATTTTTTATTGCCTTATTAGTTCTGTTCTGAGTTAGACATGTCTTTTTGACCAGTAATATCTTTTAAAATGTATAGGTTAACAATATAGAATTTATACTTTCAGATTCGTTATGTCAAATGCTTTTATATAATATAATTCATATGTTGTGGGCAAGTCCGCCTATGTGGCCTTCTTTGTGGGCTCCATCAAGTTCGGTCCATGGAGAAGAATTTGGAAAACTTGGGCTCCCCCACGCTGTAAGTTTTTCATCTGGTTGGTGTTCATAACCGGGTGTGGACAGCCGATCGTCTAGCAAAAAGGAATATGCCACATCCTGAGGTCCTGCCCCTTATGTGATCAAGCGGAAGAAACAATAAATCATTTCTGTGTTTTCGCTCGACAAGTTTGGACCCTGATTTTACAACAGTTAGGTCTCATGCAGCTGGCACCACAGCCTATTGTCGCTCGTTTCTCGGGGTGGTGGAAGAGATCAGTTGTAGCTGTCCCCAAAGAAGCACGTAAAGGGCTCAATTCCTTGATAATTTTGGTGGCCTGGAAGATATGAAAGCATCGCAGCTCTTGTGTCTTTGACAACAACAGGTCCAACCCTCAGGAGGTCATTTCGGCTATTAGCTTGGAGAGGGGGCTCTGGTGCAGGGCTGGAGCCTCCAAACTCCAAGAGCTTGTTTTTAGGTCGTTGCCTACTGGAGTTTAGAACTCGGTGGCTTTTGGTCGTTTTTTATAATTTTTGTGGTGAGTCTATAACCTTCTTAGTTTTCAGGGGTGGTGTGTGTGGGTTGGGTCTCATTGACCCGTGTAACATCTTTTTGTTATCTTAATAAAATGACGCGCAGTTCTCCTGCGTTGTTCGAAAAAAAATTCATATGTTATGACACTACATAATTTTTAAAAAATTAATGGTCAAACGTATGTTTAACTTAGGATAAACATAAAATACGATATATAAAATAGGATCGGGAAGTATTACCTTAAATATAATAACTAAATAAATTAGTGTAAAAATAAAGGGTAAAACAGTAAACGAGGGTTGAACCGTCATCGCTTGTGCACGCAGTGAGCCAGTGACGCAACGCAAATCGTCTTCCCACCGCCGCCGTCCCAAACGTGCGCGCGGCCGTTCTCGATCTTCCCGTACTGTCCCGACGGGATGGCCGCCAGCGCCAAGCCCGATGCCGCCGCGCCTCCGCACGCGCCTTCGGCGGCGAAGGGGGCCTTCATGCGCCGCATCTTCCCCTTCTTCCTCGCGACCAACGTCTTCATCGGAGGTGAGAGGAAAAAAAAAAAATCCCCCTCGACCGATCTCTCCCCTTTGCACCCCGTCTTAGACCTCTTATGCCAGTTCTCGCGCTTGCCGCAGTTACGTTTGATGGGATTGGTGCTCTGGGACCAGATTCCTAGTGTTCCTCCGCTTCACTTTGTAGATTATGGGCCACGAATATTGTGCGGCGGACATTAGTGGTAGATGCTAGATGTTGTCACAACTACTGACTCACAAGTGATTTGCGCTTGTGGTAGTTTTGCCCTTCATGATTGTGCAATTAGATCACCTCAGGTTGGTCCTGGTGTTTCTTGTTCTCTTTATAAATGCTAGGGTTGGAGTTGGATGGCCTGGGTGTCATGTCGTGGTTAATCTGTAGCTGATGGAAAACGGAAGTAGATCGGTTTATCTTGTGCCATGGATGTCAAAGGGACTATATGTTTAGCTCGTAAGATATGGATGGTTTTATTTGTTGAAATCTGCATGATTTGTCTTTTATCCGGAGTAAATTTTGGATCTTTAAGAGTTGTATACTTTCATTCTGGAGACAAAAAAAATGTATACATGTACTGCCGTACCAGATCTTTAAATTAATGGCACCACCTAAAATAGTTTCTATATGTTATAAATGGAAAAAAAAAACAGAAGGGTTGTTACAAGAGTCCCAACATTGATTGTTAAGTGAAGTTCATCATTGATGCATTTAATACTCATTGACTTGGAATTTGGTGGTACCAATGTTAGAACATGCTATGGGGTTGAAATGAACCAATAGAATTCAATCCCAACCATTCTCTACTTCCTGCACAAATTCAAGGTAGTACTGATTAAGCCATTGAGGCGTGCCAAAAAACTCAATCTAAGCTAATATATGATCTGTTAATGATGTAAGCATGCCTCCACACTATCATTTTAGAGTTAAATACATGTAGAAATTTCTGCCACACTACATTTACTTGCGTTGCATTGCTAATTAAACGGCAATTCAGGTCTTTTGAGGCGTTGTAAGGTACTACAAAAGGCATTTTTGCACTTGCTTAGTACTCTTGTTTTGTTTTTGTGTTTGATCACATGCTGCAGTAAGTTGACAAGCATGCTTATCACATACAGTTTATGTATTTGCCAAGACCTACAAAAGAGACCAGGAAAAGAAAAATGCTCAGGCTACTGCTGCTGCCGCTGCCGCTGCAGCATTGTCATCCCCAGCAAGTACAACTGCCAAGGCTCCAGATCCTACTCCTGCACCTGTGCCTAAAAGGGTTCTCCCACCACTCTCCGAAGATGAGCAGCGACATCTATACAAATGGATGCTGGAAGAGAAGCGGAAGATCAAACCACGCAATGCCTCTGAGAAGAATAAGATCAATGAGGAGAAAGCTCTTCTCAAGGAGTTCATTCGGGCAGTCTCTCCCTCATTTGTGATGGTTACATTGGCTGTCCTGATCTTGATTATTTTTTGAAAGTATCTTGATTTTTTTTTTCTCCACCCAGTCTGTCCAGTGAGGACATCGTCTGAAACTATGTGCCTTGTTAGTTGGCACAACCGTTAGCATTTCTTTGCACTATCATATCTCTTCATTTGACAGTAAGAAGGCCGAGTGGTTCCAATCCCCAGGCAATTTGTTTTGATCAGGGGATACTCTGGGAGTTGGTTTGGAAGCTTATTGCTGCCTCAGAGCGTTCTAATTGACCTGCTGGTAAGAGCAACTCCAGCAGTACTACCAAAAACACACCCCCTACTTCTCTTTTTAGCTAGCTACCAATTTTTATTCTACCTAAATTTTCCTGTTTGCTCCAGCAGCACAACCTAAAACTGGCTCCCTAATTCCATCTTGGCAGAGGATGACGCATGGGACCTACGTGTCATTCTCCCCATCTTCAGAGGTCGCGTTGGGGTGGGCTCGCCGCGCCGGGGAGGGGCGCCGCCGGCCCCGCGCCCTCGCCAGCACAACAGAGCAAGCCGCGGCGCGGAGTAGCAGGGCGCAGCAACGCCGCCGGGATCCGCCATTGGGAGGCCGCCGCGCTGGGAGCGCTGGGATTTGCCGTCGGCCGGGGAGCGGGGGCGGCCGCGCACACCGGGGAGAGGGGGCGGCCGCGCTCGACGGCGGGAGCAGGCGCGGCCGGGAGCTCCGCCGTCGGGGAGCCTGTTCGCCGAGGAGGGCCGGCGCCGCAGTAGGGAGGCCGTGCGCCGGTCGAGGAGGCTGCGCTCGTCGGGGAAGCTCCGCGGCCGCCGGACAGCAGCGCCGGCAACAGGGCGGGCGAGCAGCATCGGCGAGCGGCGCGTGTGCGTGCCTGCTTGGAGAGAGAAAGGTGCGAGGAAGAGAGAAAAAATAGCTGCCAACTTCTCTTGGACCAACAGGAATTGGTAGTGAAGGGGAGGATTTATAAAGGCAATAAAAATTGGTAGTTTAAGTGGGTAACCTGTTGGACTTGTTTTTCTTGCCCCAACTATCTAAAATTAGAGTAGATAGTCTGAAAAATAGAGTAGATAATCTGTTTAAGTGTCCTGCTGAAGTTGCTCTAATGACTCTAAATAGCTATGCTTTTATGTAGGATGTGAGTGGATCTATTCAACTGTTAGTGTTTTACATATTCCTGGCCCCTTTTCGTATGGATTACTTCAATTGAAATCACTAAGCTGCATCCACGCCCTGCCAACTCCTAGCCTTGCTCCGTTAAGGATGATTGTGGTGTAATACTAAGCCACCGGTGAAGGTCTAGTGAATTGTGCTGAGTATACTTTGAACTCGTTGGTCTCTAATTGTTCGACGGTACTGTTATCCCATTTTTCTTAGGTTTTTTTTTTTCTGCAGTATTATTGATACGAGGTGTTGTATATAACGATTGAAATATGATACCAGGAGAAAATAGTCCTAGTGGTTATCAGTAATCATCGATGGTTTATGTTCCCGCTGACTTGTAGAGTTAGCTGTAGAAGCAACGGCTGCCCCAACTGACAAAAGGTTGAAGCATCCACGAAAACTTGTGATGGGAGAGGATTTCTGGTCAAGTTAAACAAGATATATGATATGATAGTTCACATCCATCTTCCACGCGCTTAAGAAATTCTTAAGATCAAGCAAGATTAACATAATCGAGTTGTACTTCTTTTCATAATTCTTTGTTGGTTCCCTCAAAAATTAATTCTTTGTTGGAAGGTGCATTATGATTTTAAATCTACAAACATAGCAAAGAAAAAAAAATGATGGAAGGAATTGGAAAACATATGGTATGTACTAATTTTGAATTTCTGAAACATGCAAACCTTGCAACTAGGCTTAAAAACCAATAGTTTTTAAAGGAGAAAAATAAGGAAAAAATCTTCCTACCAATTTTGTTTGCCAAAACTTTTTTATTTGCCCTATTTCAATAACAATCATCAACGGATTCTCATTTTCGTCGTGGTGCTGGTATGAATGTAGCCTACTAATGTTGGTATTTTGCACACCTGCATCATGTTGCAATGACAAACCTAACTAAAATCGAAGACTTCATGCTCCTTGCTATGACATCCAAAGTTCGAATATGAACATGAAACGGAAGATGAGGAAGCGCCGTAGTGGGATTGAAATAAACTCAGACCTACCCTTGTACGCAATTGGAGGAAAGACGAGTCTGATAGGATTTTTCCAATACAACGCCCTAATCAAAACGAGGATTCTCAGATATAGTCAGACGACAAATCCCTTCTTCACTGCTGTTACTAAGAGCAGCCCGGCGGCGTGGTCCACGCCGGAGTCCTCCGATCCGATCCCGACCAGGGTGCGAGGTCACCGCCGGCAGCCACATATGGCCCAACCACTCGTCTCAACCAAAGATGCCCCCGATCTCGGTGAGCCCCTCTCTTTTTCCCGAATAACTTCCGCCGTTCCGCGTTGTTATCTGCGTTGCAAGTAAACAAAACGATGGCCAGGATTGCTGATTCCATCTTGTTTCTGAACAGCAGCTGGTCCGGAACAGAGAGTCATGGTAGCGAACAAGCACGGCGAGAACCTTGTGGGGATGCTGCACCACGTGGGGTCGAACAAGGTTGTAGTCCTGTGCCATGGCTTTGCGGCTTGCAAGGTAAACCTTTTCCTTGTTCTTTCCAAGACATGATTGGCTAAACCTTACTTTCGTGGGAACATACATTAATTTTGTGAGTTCCTAATCTAATATAACGTGACACACTGTTTTCAGGATGACAGCATCATGATTGATCTTGCGGCTGCTTTGACAAAGCAAGGGATGAATGCGTTTCGCTTTGATTTCAGTGGAAATGGGTAAGTTGCTCGTGTAATTGTGGATCTACCTGAATCCTGAATATATTATATTGCAGCATTGCCTTAATTCCAGATTTTTCCCACTTTTCTTCTCCGGAGAAATAAAAATACAGAACATTTGTTAAACGATTTTCTTTTGTCTTGCACCTAAGCTATTTGAATTGGAATTGGTTGGTGTATTGTTTTGCACTGTCTATTTTTCATTTGAATAGCAAAAACTGCTTTGTAGCTACATTCACATCATGCCTCTGATCATGCTCTTCAGAGAAAGCGAAGGTGAATTCCAGTATGGCAACTACAGGAAAGAGGCAGATGACTTGCATTCAGTTGTCTCGTATCTTAACCAGAAATATTATGTAACAGCAATTGTTGGGCACAGCAAAGGTGGGTTAGTAGTCCTACTGTTAAGTTGCTATAATTGTTTAATTTATTATTTTTTTTAATAAGGTGTTGCTCCATTGAACATAGGTAGCAAAAAGAATGTATAAATTCAACAACAATTTGCATAGGAGTCTAAATTTGAAAACCTTGCATTTGTGTATAACCACGTGCAGCATTGTTTGAGTTCCAAAAAAATGAAAAAGTGTAGCTCCAGTTAAGTGTCACTCAGTAAGATTATATCAAGTTAGATCTATGTTTCCATCCTCTCTCTAGTCTTATTTACCAAGCTGTAGCCACCCCAGCCATCCCTGTATTTGGGATAAGTCTCTGAATTTGTATTTGTTTACCTTCAGGTGGAAGTGTGGTGGTTCTATATGCCTCTATCTATGGCGATGTTCCCGTGGTTGTTAACCTTTCTGGTCGATTTTATTTGGAGAAAGGTGTTGAAGAGCGTCTAGGCAAAGAATTTATGGATAGGATAAACAAAGAAGGCTATATTGATGTCTTGAACAAATCAGGTAAGGAAACATGTATGAACTTTCATATGCAGTGTATTTCTCTTTCGTGGGCATGTACTGATGTTTGTTGATTCCAGGAAAAATTTTGTACAGAGTAACAAAAGAGAGCCTGTTGGAACGACTGAACACTAATATGCATGCAGCAAGCCTTTCCGTCAGCAAGGAATGCAGGTTAAGAAAACTAGTTTAAGCGTTATTTACCCTTTCCACTAATCGACAATTAGAGAAACTAGCCGCATATAAAATGTCCTCATTTCTTGCATAATTGGCTAAGTTTGCGTTAGAACAAAATGTCCGCATTCTCATGCAAATTGTTCGTCGACTCTTTGTCCAGGTTCTTCACTATTCATGGTTCAGCTGATAAGATCATACCTGTGGAAGATGCACATGAATTCGCAAGGCTTATACCAAACCACAAACTGTGTGTCATCAAGAGAGCAAATCATGGGTATGCTTCTCATCGTAGACAACTTTGTGACGCTGGCATAGACTCCACATCCAACGTGGTATAGAGAAGCTGCAATTCGCCCGTTATTCTCTTGGTAACAAGTGCTTCTGGTATTCTGCATTCTGTAGATAACGTTAGGCTAAGGCCATCTGGAAGACTGCAATCTGTTGTGAACATTAGGGATATTAGGCTAAGGCCATCTGCAAGACTGCAATCTGTTGTGGCAAGGTAAAGGAGCGAGTTCAGATGTTGAAATGAAAAAAGAGCTTGAATTCCCAACATACGTCCGGTTTCAGTAGGATGATTTTAAGCATGCCTTTTATCATAGATGAATTAATACGAGTACTCAATGAATCTCTCTCAACTGCCTTTTCGATCACTGTGTTTTTTTCTCTCTCGCCTTTTTATAAACGAGCACTGACGTCCCTCCGAGATCGCCTGCGCGCCGTAGAGGGCACGGAGCGGTACTGGTGCACCGTGCTGCGTGCTCGCACGACACGACGCTAGAACGACGGCCTAAATGCCTAATGCAGCGCTTAAGGGCTAAGGCGCTGTTCTTCGCGCTGGAGACTTTTGAAAGCTAAACTGTGTTCACGGTCAAATACTCAGTGTACAGGATGACATGTGATCATCAGTAAGACGGTAACTACTATTTTGCAAAATTCGTAGCCACATCAAGAGATATCCACCGCAAAGAATGGGATACGGTCTTACATTGCTCTATCACATCACATAAGAACAATATAAGATATAAGACTAATTTTTATAAAACATAACCACATATCCAGAGATCTGTCAAATAAACCTTGTTTTGGGGATATGTTCCAACGAAACTCCATACACAACTCTACTGCATTATCCAACATAACAGTCTGAGACATGGTGCTCAGAATATCGAGACATGAAACTATGTAACAACAAAATAGTTCAGGCGCTCCAAAATTATACTTATATAGTACTAGAAAGCTACAAGCTTTGTTTCAATACTTCACTTCTTTGCTTTCTTCGGTGCCCTGTGACATGGGTGAAATGAAGAACACATCAGTCAATAAACAATAACACGATAAATCCATGGAGACAAAATCGAGATCCAAGGCCCTTACCCAGTAGATGGAGCTGTGGCCGAGACTGGTGCTGTTGGTTCTCTTGGGCCCTATACAATAAAGCAAACCTTTTAACATATATTCTAAACGAATCATCATGTAAGACATAATAAATGCCTAAATGCACCAATCATGTACTCCATTCCAAATTATAAGATGTTTTGCCTTTTCTAGATGCATTGATTTTACTATGTATCTAGACATATATCTAGAAATGCTAAAACACCATATAATTTGGAATTGGAATGGAAGTAGTAGCCATGTAAAAATGTAGCCATGAGTTATACAAACTATACCTACAAACCAATATAGCTGCGTGTCATTCAAAGTGTTAGCACATTGCTCCACTGTTTTTATTCAACAAATCAAGACCGTAGCAATTGACAAATTTCACTACACCGTAAAATCATTAAAGATATTCCAGAACATTAACTACAATGCAGCCATGAGTTATACAAAATACACCTAAAATCAACATAGCAGCGTGTCATTTAAAATGTTAGCACATTGATCCACTATTTTATTCAACAAATCAACACCATAGCAATTGACAAATTTCACTACACCGTAAAAGCAATAAAGATATTCCAAAACATTATGGAAGCAGCAGCTGTGCCAATGTTCAGAAACAAATGCAGGTATGGATCAATATAACATTATCATACCTGGGCCAACCTCTCCTCCCTCCTAGCAATCTTCCTCTCACGGCTCGCCTTGCTCTTTGCACGCTTGGCCTCAAACTGATCAGAAAGCGTCTTCTCTCTGAGCTTCTCAGCCTTGGACTTGTGGATACTCTCCATGAGCACCCTCTTGTTCTTGAACATGTTACCCTTGACCTTCACGTACATGTCATGATACATGTGCTTGTCGATCTTCTTGGCCTCACGGTACTTGCGGAGCAGGCGCCTGAGAACACGCATCCTCCTCATCCACAGAATCTTGGTGGGCAGCCTAGCCTCCCTGGTACCCCTGCGCTTGCCTATAAAGACATCGGATTAACACAAGTCTACCCATCCTCGAAAACTGAACATAAATGAGTTGCAGCAGCATACCATATCCAGAGTGTCGTCCCTTCTGCTTGGCCTCGTGTGCCCTTCTTGCACGGGACCTCGAGTGGATCTTCTGAGGCTTCTTAATGATAAACCCATCCTTAACCAACTTCCTGATATTCTGGCCTGTATTGCAAACACATGGTCAGCTTATGTTCTTTTAAAAAGTTACAGAAGAATAACAAACATAGAAACAACTATAAAATTTCAATGCTCTAATCCATTGTGCGAAGTAAATGGGAAACATAAGTTCATGTGCAAATCCCAGCAAAATCCCATGACTGTAAACTAATTGAGGGAAGGATTATACCAAAGAGCCCAGTCATAGTCAGCATGATAAGGTTTGAGAAACAATACCAATCTAAATTAGCTTAAGCGGAACAACATCAAACTGCAGATACATGACAAAAACTAAGCAGTGCAAACATTTAGCAAGACAGACATGGCCAGAACATAATCAAGGTAAAATTAATAGTGGCCAATAACCAAAATGAGGATTGCATGTGACAGTTATGTCAAGCTATGCAATGGTATTGCTTCCCTCCACACAATTCATAATTTGATACCCATGTAATGCCAGTCTTAGCCAAAATCTACAATCACATATATGCATGAACAATACACATAATACATAAAAGAAATAATCACAAACTGGATTTGTTATTTCAAGCAAACCATAGTTACATCAGATTAACTAGTATCATAGACAAATTAAAAACAGCACGGGTACAATCATAACAAGCTAAAACAGGTATATGTCCTACAAACTAGACATGAACAATAGTCTTTTAAGGGTGGCCGCAGGTGAACAACACCGTAACATGATGGTGGAAAGAATCAGGCATCGATTGATCCAACATAAACACCGGCAGCAAGGGCACGCATACCAAACAAACTATCCACCTTTTAACCGTGCCCATAAAGTTAATCGGCAGACCGAAACAAGAATTTCCAAAATCACAGAGAACATCGAACATACTCCGCCCAATCAAACTGTCCCGAACCAAGCAGGCAAACACCTCACCTACAGATCCATACGACCCCCAACCCAGTGAGCAACAAATCAACGTGGGGAAGAGGACAAGTCTTACGGGAGTTGGCCATGGAGATCTCACTGACTTCATTGGGATCAAGCCAGACTTTGCCCTTCCCGCACTTGAGGACGCTCGCAGCGAGGCGCTTCTGCAGCTTCAGTGACACCATGTTCGCCGCCGCCGATAAGCTCTCGCTACCGTGTGCGTGTGGTGGTGGCGGCGTCGCAGGGGAATGCGGCAGGCGGCGCACGGGACTCCCGAGTGTTGTGGATATGATAGGCACGGGGCTTAGGGTTTTCTTAGAGGGGCTCTAAGGTGGACCAGGCCTCCATTCACTCATTCCTATTGGGCCATGGCCCATTTACAAAACAGCACAGCCGCAGCGGCGTTGGCGAGCGCAGCACGAGGGAAGGTGCAGTGTAAATCAGATATTCTAAAAAAAAGATATTCTCAAAAAAAAAGTACAGATGGTATTAGCAGATGGGGGCAATGGTTCATCAGCGGTGGGTTGACCATTTATTGTTTATCATAAATCATGTTTGTACATAAATTTGAAAATTGGATTGCTCCTATGATAGAGTTTCTATGGGCTTTATGAAATAAGTCTTTCACGTTGTATTATCATTTTAGGATTAGTGTGTTTCATCCTGCAAGATCCGTAAAGAAGTTGTCGTTTTGCAGGAGTATTTTTCATCTCAACTTTTGACTTGCTTTGACCATGTTGCTCCTATGCTCATTTTCCTTATCTCTCATTATCAACCTTCACGCAATCCTCTCTCTCTCTACGAACACAAGGGTTACCATAGTGCACCTCACCAATGCTCATATCACCCCTAGGCTAGGTGCAACTCTGCCGCTCCTACTCATGCCTGCTACGAATTCTGCATGGACATAATTGTGCAACTTATTATATTGGTGGTAACGAGGCTTGACCTAGGAGAGGGGCGGCATTAGGGGTGAAGGCATTGGCATTGATGTCGCACCCGCGCTCAGCCTCTTTTGTTTTTTGTGAGTATGAGAAGACGAGAGGAGAGAAGAGTTCGTGACAGAGAAGAGAGATTGAGGAGATGAAATGAACACATTGGCAGTTGGCAAAAATGGTCTAATCAAATTAAAGTTGAAGTGAAAAAGACTAAAATTTAACTCAAATTCTAATAAATTCATAATATAGCGTGAATGACTCATTTTATAAAAGTAGTCTGAAGTCCACAACTTTGAAATCTACCGCTTATAATGATAAAATTTTATTTTTCTCTATAAAATGGGTGTACATACGGTGTCGAGTGTTTTCCACAAAACTCTATCTCGAAATCAGTTGCCTCTCCTCACGTAAACAAACAAGGTTTTGTTGTTAACAGAAAAGCTGATTCAATGGAAACTGTTTCCTAAAACTCTGCAAACCAAACAGCCGACGCCGCCGGTAGGTTTCACGGATCCTCTCCGCTCTCCCCGCACCCCAGTCCCCTCTGCCTCTGCTCCGCTTGCCGCGGCCGGCGGCGTCCGCAACTCCAGACTCCTCCGATTCGATCCCGTTCGGGACACACGTTCTCCATGGCGGAGCAGCTCAGCTCATCCCAGGATGCCTCCAATCCCCGTGAGCACCTCTCTTCTCCTGATCTTGTCTTACCACCCCTGTTGTGAATTAAGATTGCCAGTAACACTTCTCGGTAGTACTAGAGATTACTGGTGCTCCGGCCCTGGACTGTTGAACTGAATCCATGTGGTTTGGTTTCTGAACAGCTGCGCCGGCACAGAGGGTGCTGGTGACGAACACGCATGGGGAGAATCTCGTCGGCTTTCTGCACCACATGGGATCCGACAAGGTTGTAGTGCTCTGCCATGGCTTTACGGCTTCCAAGGTACTGAAGGAAATTTCCCTTCTTCTCTTGAAGAAGATAATAAGGCTAGAAAATATTAATTGCGTGTTTTTGTGCATGTAACTTAATATAATTATTATTATTGATGCGACGACATTTGACGCTCTCTTGCAGGACGATAGCCTCATTGCTGATCTTGCGGCTGCGCTAACAAAGCAAGGGATTAGTGTTTTTCGCTTTGATTTTAGTGGAAATGGGTAAGACGATCGTGGAATTAGGGATTCATCATCCCCTTTTGTGCGAGTTTTGTAAAATATTGTAGTGTTTCTTCATAAAGTCATTTCATCCATTACTTCCAATTTCTCTTCTGTAAAACATGGGCTTTCGTTTGGACTAAATGGAGCGTCCTGGCTCTGTATATTACATTAAGTGTCACTTGAGTTTGATACTTCACTTGTCTCTCAGATCTGCATTTTTTTTCAGATAAATCAACATATTTAAAAAAAAGATAAATCAACAGTGGAACACTTTGTAAAACAGTTATTTCTGCTCTGTTTTGTTATTTGCATTTATATTCCTTCCCTTTAACAATACTTCATAGTTTATTACTATAATTTTAGTTATCATGCATGCTCCATAGTCTCAGTTTTTTTTTTGAGCGAAAACCGTGGGGCAAAGCCCCCCCGGCAACTTTGATATATAATGAAAAAGAGAATAAGTGTACAGAGAAACTTACATAAGGGCCTAACCAGGGGTTAGACAGACCAAGGAAAAGAGCTACTGAAACTAACTGAAACTGACTGAAAAAGCTACTGGGACTAACTGAAGAAGCTACTGAAACAAACAAAATTACAGGGCATCCAGCCAGCAGAGATATCTACAGAGCATCGATCCACAGACGAATAGAGTGATGGAGGCTTTGCTTGATCCTGATCATATGGCCATCAACCTCTTTTTTGAAACAGACCTTCCATGAGTTAAGACTTGGAGCTTTCCTGTCAAAGATTAAATTGTCTCTCTCATTCCATAAGCACCATGCTGCAATCAGGAAAATCTCCATGAAGAAAGGATATGGGAAGTTAGCCCTGGCTCTATACAGTCTATCATGTACACTTGCATTGCCATCCCAAATAATACCAATGGCAGACCATCTAGCTGAATCAGCAGGACAATCGAAGAACAGGTGCTCCATGGTTTCCTCAACTCCATTCTGACACATCACACAGTTATAGCCTTCCTCAAGAATCTTTTTTCTTCTTTTCAGAATATTCCTTGTATTCAGTCTATCATTAAGCAAAAGCCAGGCAAAAACTTTTATTTTTGGGATGCATTTTGATTTCCATATCCAAATGACTGACCTGTGAGGCTGAAGAGATGCAAACTGATACTGATAGTACCTACTGGGAGTGTACTTTTGGAGGCCCCAAATGAAGCACCAGAAATCTTTTACTCCTAGGAGGACAGGCTGCAGATTGGCAAGTACATCCTGCAGTGCTAGCATTTCATTAAAAGCTTGCCTAGACATAGGTATTCTGAAACAATCCAGCAGTTGTGCAGTGTTCCTTATCTCCCAAAGAGAGACCCTTGGGTTCTTTGCATAGGAGAAAAGATTGGGGTACATCTGTGAGAAAATGTTGCCTTCAATGATGTCCTTCCAGAAACTGATAGTATCTCCCCTATTAGGAATACAGATGGCAACTCCTCTATACTGCACATTCAACCTTAGAATATCCTTCCACCAAAAGGATCCCTTCTCTCTTGTTAGATGTGGCACCCCTTGATTGTAGTATTTCTCCCAAATAAGGTTAACCCACTGAACATTTTCCTTTCTGTAGAATTTATCTAATTGCTTGAGGAGGAGGGCATCATTTTGCAGGCTCAGGTTGATCACTCCCAAGCCACCTTTGCTCTTAGGCTTCCTGACCAAGTCCCATGCAGCAAGATTGTAACCCTTCCTATTAATATCATTCCCTCTCCAGAGGCAATTCTTCCTATGCTTATCAATGATCTCAATGACACTAAGGGGGAGTTTCAATGAGCACATGTAGTATGTAGGCAGTGAGGAGATTACAGAGTTGACCAATTGGAGTCTGCCAGCGTGGGACAAGAACTGTGAACTAGCAGACAACCTTCTCTCAATTCTACAAATCAATGGGGCATAATCCTTAACTTGGGGTTTAGTGAGGCCCATAGGCAACCCGAGATATGTGAAAGGAAAAGTCCCAACAGTACATCCAAAGGCAGCAGCCAGATCAGAAGCCATCTCATTATCAATATTGATTGGCACTAGACAGGATTTATGATAGTTGACTCTCAAGCCACTGGACAAAGCAAGACTGTGCAAAATTTCTTTCAGATGAAGCAACTGTGATTCACAGGCTTGCATTATGAGGATGGTGTCATCTGCATATTGAACAACTGGAAATGGAGTGTGTTGATTTTGGGGGAATGGGGGGAGAAGCCTTCCCTGCTCATATTCATTATTTATGACCCTCTGAAGAAGATCAGCAGCAATGGCAAAGAGAAGAGGGGAAAGGGGATCCCCCTGCCTGACCCCTCTTTTACATTTAAACTCTTTTCCAGCCACTCCATTCAGAAGCACTGAAGAGGTGGCAGAGGAAAGGATGTTTTCAATCCATCTAGTCCACCTGTCAGGAAAACCCTTTTCAAAAGCCTTTTCAAAATCAAGCTTTAATATAATGATTCCTCTTTTGGAGTGATGACATTGGTGGAGGTACTCAAATGCCCAGCCCAGACAGTCCTGGATGGTTCTACTTCTTATGAATCCATACTGGTTGTCATGAACAATCTGAAGAGCTTTTTTCTGAAGCCTATTTGCCAATAGCTTAGTGATGACCTTCAGAGAGGAATTCAGAAGTGATATGGGCCTGAAATCATTCACATTCTCTAAGTTTTCTTTTTTAGGGACTAGTGTGATGTATGATGAGTTTATGCTCTTGATATTGGCCTGATGGGAGTAAAAGTCTGTGCAGAGTTTATACATATCTTCTCTGATAATGGGCCAAGCTTTTTTGAAAAAGAGGCTATTAAAGCCATCAGGACCTGGTGCTTTGTCATTGGGGAGATCAAGTATGACTGCATCTATTTCTTCCTTACTGAAGGGCTGACATAGAACATCCAAATCGTTCACTGGTTGGATAAGCTGCTCCAGATCAAACTGCATAGAAGTCTCAACTGTGGTGCCCAACCTCCATTTGAATTCTTGATAGAATAATGCACTCTTTTCATTATGGTCCACTACCATTCTTCCAGTAGAATTCACTATTTGGCAAATAACATTTTTCCTGTATCTTTCTGTTGCCATAGCATGGAAGAACTTTGTGTTTTCATCCCCAAACTGCATGATTCTCTGGGTGAATCTGTGCTTCCAATATTCCTTTTGCATAGAAAGGAGAGAATTTATGTGGGCTTTCAATAAATTTCTGAGGGCAGCCTCTTGGGGGTATATATATTTCTGATTTCTTCAAGTCTATCAAAGAATGCAATAGTTAGATTGCAGTTTGAGATTAGTTTGGAGAGGTTGGATAAGCCTTTTGCCCAATTTTTTAGAATTCTTCTAAGCAACTTAAATTTGGCACTGATAATCTGGGCACTGTCATGACACCTGGTAGGGGTGAGCCAGGCATGTGAGATCTGATCCATACAACCAGGATGATTAAACCAATAATTTTCAAATCTGAATATGTTTGCTTTAGGAATATTGGTGGCAATCTGAACCTTACAGGGTAGGTGGTCAAATGTGATTCTGGCCAGAGGGAGAACCATGGAGAAAGGAAACTGATTTGTCCAAGCAACAGAAGTGAAAAACCAGTCCACTTGCTCCAAGAGGGGAGAAGACTGCATGTTACTCCAGGTGTAGCTTCTACCTTTGATAGGTAACTCAATGAGGCCCAAGTGACTAATGATGTTATTGAACACAAGTGTATCATTGAAATTACCTCTTGACTTATTTCTGTTTTCAGCTGATCTGTAGAAATTGAAGTCTCCAATAAGCAACCAGAGGTCATCATCACCAATGTTCAGACTATGGAGCCAGTTAACAAAATTATCTCTGGCAGGCTGCCTACAAGGGCCATAGACTACTACAAGTGTCCAAGCTTCTGAATTGTGTGCAGACGTGATTGATAATCTGATGGCAAACTGGTGCTTTTCCAAAGTGAGTGCAGAGAAATAGGAGGAGGCCCAACAAGCTAGAATCCCCCCAGAGGCTCCATCAGAAGGAACATAGTCAAAAGAGTCAAATTTTCTAGGGGTAAACTTCCTAATGTATCTCAGATCAAATAATTCTCTCTTGGTTTCTTGAAGACAGAAGATATTGGCATTGCTTTCATCTATTTTGTTTCGAATTGCATCCCATTTATCACTATCATTAAGACCACGAACATTCCAGCACAATATGTTCCAAGCACGATCCATTGATTACTCTTCTGGTTCTGGGAGTAGTGTGGCTTCAGTCAGCTCCTCAGGAGGGATGCTACAGAAAGATGTGCCAAGATCAACAAGCATGGCAACGGGGATTGGGTCAATCTCAACAGGCTCCATTTCTGAGTCCAGGCTCTGACAGATGATAGCAGACTTGAGATCTTCCACCGTGGAGTAATAGACAGTTTTCTTCTCTTCTCCATTCTTCCTTCTTGGCTCTCTGTCCAGCTGGAAAAGAGTATGGGCTTCATTCGTCCTGAATCTTGGACACCTTCTAACTTCATCATCAACTATGGGAGTCTTAGCTTTAGTTCTCCTTTTTCTTCCCGTAGAAGTAGGAGTACACAGTTCCATGACATCTACTGGTTCAAATCCATCCTGATCATTCATTTGCTGCTCAAAATTTAAATCCATAGAAGTGAATCTGCTAGGCTCCTCAGGTGCCAGTGGGGCATGCAGGTCGTCAAAGCTGCTACTTTGGGAATGAATGTTTGCTAAAATCTGTTTCACAGCAAACTCCTGATCATAGACAACAAGCTCAAGATTATGAGTGGGAGTTGCTGTAGCACCTTCAGTGGCAGAATGATTTGAATCATTGATTGCAGCTTCCAGGCTGCTATTAGCTCCCTCCGTGTTGCAGTTGATAGCAGGTGTGGAGTCCTTTTCACCCTTGTTTGGACAGATCTGTCTCTTCTGCGACTTAGAATTTTCGCACTTGTTTGAGCTGTCTACCAAGGTTTCAGTGGTTTCCTGAGTATTTGCAAAGATATTTCCAATATTCAATGAGGAATGCTCCACCAGCACAGTTTGCTTTTCATAGGTACCACCCTTGTTTTTGAACCTTCTTCTGTAATATACCTTAGTGATTTTGGTCGGGCTTGTGCATGAGGATAGTAGGTGGCACCGACAGGCATTGCTTAGATTGAGCTACTAGTGGCTCTTGAATTATCAGTTTGGAGCCAAAAAAGGGGTCATCCACATTGTTCTGGTCTGGGATGTTAATAGCGATATTAAGGGATGTGATCCCTAGAGCAGCAAGGTCAATTTTTATGAGAGAACTTTTGATGGCAAGACTTTCCATTACTCTGGAGGAGTTAGCATTGCCGTGATTGGCCATTAACTGTCCGAGCCCATCAGCAAGGAATTTTGTGATAGCCTCTCTTTGTTCAATGTCTGCTGACAAGCTGATATTGCTGTTGTTGATCCTATAGGCACTGCTGTTGTCTGATTGAGGTTCAGGTTGACCTGCAAGTGATTTTGGGCATTGCTTTTGATTAGGTGCTCCATGAGCTGATTTTCTGGCAACCTGTTGGTGTTGCTTCCGGTCGTGACAGTCAGAGTTAGAGGATCAGTGACCTGGTGCTGATTAACTTGCAGTTGATCTTGGTTAGTTTTAGACGTGTTATCGATCACAACAGGCACTGGAGAGTTGCTGCTTGCAAGACCTTGATTTTGTTGGATTCCAGTATGTTCAGCCACTAAATTTTCTTGTTCATCATGCTGCTTGTCAATAGAGATTTCCTTTTCATTGCCCTGTCCAAGCTGGGGAAGAGCATAGGCAGTATGACATGAAGCATCATCAACCATCACAGTGTGATCTTGTTCCTCTTCCATAACACTAGTGAGAATACAATGAGTCAAATCATGGGAGCCAAGCATAGAATGCACAACGACATCAGGCGTGTTGGGCCCAAAGGACCATTGAATAAGGTTTGTTCTTCCTTCTCCGCCATGTTCTTCACCTGAGGGTTGTGTGCTGGGCTTAATGATCCATTTATGCTTGCGGTCTGATCGCCTCTTGGCACAGTAGCGAGCTCGATGACCATATTTGAAGCAATAAATACAGCGAGTCTCCCCCCCAGCAATCTTTAACAAGATGAGCTGGACTTAAGCATCTGAAACAAAGGCGAGTTGCATGATTTGGGAAAAAACTGAAGCGGGTGACCCGACATTAAACCTTGCTGACAGCTGAGTGTTGGCAGCCTGATTGGGATTGGTGTTAATGTGGAGATCTCTTTTCAGATTTTGAAAGATCTTCTGGACTGGGACATCAGTCTGTCTAGTTGCCGAAGAGCAGGCATGCTCGATAGGGGCATGAGTAACAGTAGAAGCCTCCCACACTTGATTAGAGAGACAGAAGACTCAGTGCGAAGATTGCTTTTGAGTTTTTGAAAAACCTTCTGAATAGCAATTTCGCCTTTGTTGCCGGGTTGAGACCCATGAGCATCATGATCATCAGCGATCTGAGGAGCTTGATAGGAATTCCCATGAGGACCAAAACACGAGCCGTCAGCAGAGGATCTACCATGATCCTGATTAAGAATGTCTGGAAGAGGACAGAAAAAGCTTCCAATTTTAATCACTGAAGAGAGTTCTCTCGGTCTTGATTTAGAGATCGGAGAGTCTTGCACCAACTTGTTATGAAAAGAAACTCTTTTCCGATCAGATTTGGGCATTTTTCTGCTATGCTTTGTGGTCCAACTTCTTTCTTCTTCCTTTTCCCATTTCAATCTTTCTTTCACCCAGTTGTCACCACCATCATGCCACAAATGAAAGTAAACATCAAAATGATCTGTGGTAATTCTTCTGAGAGCACGGATCAGGAAACCCACATGCTTATTAGCCACTGAGAAGCGAAAATGTCTATTGCTCTCAAAAGAAACATGGAACCCAGCAGGGGTGCCACCCAAGCAGCAATGGAGAGCTAAAGCCACAGAGTCCTCCGTCAAGCGAAACAGGTACCGCCGAAAAACCACAAGCATGAAGAAAGACCCAGTCGGAGAGGAGGACGGATGATGAACTGAAGAACCAAATTTCCGTACAACTTTTGCTTTAAAGCGCTTGCCAGGGGAGAAGTCCCAATCTTTGAACAACTGAGCGAGCCCGAGATCTTGTTCAAGCTCAAGGAGATGCCCTGGAGCGCTATCCATTGTAGCACTCCGAGGAAAACCCAGAAGCGAGGAGGCGGTTCTATGGGGGATCCACGATCATAGCCATTTTCTCCAACGGGGGCAGGGGCGTGCGTGTGCGTGCGGTCCGCTGCCCGCTTACACTTCCATCACCAGGAAGGCACACGCAGAAGCTGCGTCACGGCACCAGCACCGGCACCCGCAGCGTGGCGTCCACCGGCTGCTGCAGCAGATCCGTCGGCAGCAGTGAAGGCGGGGACGGGAAGGCAGAGTGGGAGGTGGCTCCGAACTTTGAGAGGCGCGTCCGGGTGAGAGAGGGCGATGCCTTGCTGGGGACGGACAGCGGCAGGGTCGCTCCGCGAGGAAGGGGCAGCGGCGGTGACGCTCGGCGAGGGGCGGATGACGGCGGGGTCGGTCGGCGAGAGGGCGAGCGGCGGCGGGGTTGCTCGGCGAGAGGCAGACGGCGGCTCGCTCGCCCGGCGAGGGGCGGACAGGGTCGCCCGACGAGAGGCAGAGGATCTCCCGGCGAGAGACGAACGGCGGCGGGATCGCCCGGCGAGGGGCGGACGGGGTCGCCCGGCGAGATTTCTGCTTGGTTTCTCCATAGTCTCAGTTGATATAATGCTTTTGATTGCACACTTTTCAGAGAAAGTGAAGGTGAATTCCAGTATGGCAACTACAAGAAGGAGGCTGCTGACTTGCACTCTGTTGTCTTGTATCTTCGCCAGGAAAAGTACGATGTTGCAGCAATTGTTGGTCACAGCAAAGGTGGGTTTTGTGCATCATCTGGTTGATGTAATCATGGAATTCATTATATTTTCTATCATGTTGTTCCATTGGATTCATGTCATGAGTAAGCCAAATGTCGAAAAGAGTTTGTTCAGTTTCTGCACAAAACTTGCAATACAATTACATACAAGTCAATCATAGATATGTTTCCTGTATTTTTGTGTACATCATTAGTCTTATTCAGAATAGGAAACTGCAATGCAATCATCTGGCAATCAATTGGAATCTATCAAGCTGTCCTTCTCATGCTATTCACCCTGCAATTGTCTAGCCATTTGGAAATCTAGTCATTAAGTCTGCTGCATCTCTTTTTCTTCAGGTGGAGATGTGGTGGTTCTATATGCCTCTATCTACAAGGATGTCCCCATGGTTGTTAACCTTTCTGGTCGGTTTAATTTGGAGAAAGGCATTGAAGAGCGCCTAGGCAAAGAGTTTATGGATAGAATAAACAAAGAAGGCTACATTGATGTGTCGAACAAAGCAGGTATGGGAACATGTCTGACCTTCTATATTGAAAGTTATGCTAAACAAATCATATCTTCTGTCTGTAGTTTATCTATCTTTCATGCGCATCTAATAACTGCTATCTGTTGCAATGTAGGAAAGTTTCTGTACAGAGTAACCAAAGAGAGCTTGGTGGAACGACTGAGCAATGATATGCGTGCAGCAAGCCTTTCCATCAGCAAAGAGTGCAGGTTATCAACTGAGTAGCCAATTATAGCGGCACACAATATTCATGCTTGTTGAACTTTTAGTTTCTGTGCACTCATAGAACCCAGATATAGTGTGTAAATAGTAGATTTGTTAGCTACTTCATCAGTGTTGCTGAATAATCTTTCCTCACAGAAACTATTATTGGACTCTTTGCCCAGGTTCTTTACAATTCATGGTTCAGCTGACGAGATCATACCCGTGGCAGATGCATACGAGTTTGCAAAGCTTATACCAAACCACAAGCTGCGTGTCATTGAGGGAGCAAATCACTGCTACACTGCTCACCGTAAAGAACTTTCTGATGCCGTAGTAGAAGCCATTACATCCAGTGAGGTATGTATGGACACATAACAACTCACCTTCGATGCTTGGAATGTGTTTCAGCAATGATAATTGATATCGTATCCCGGTGACTGATTTCTATGCAGGCAGGGGAGACCACACCCTAGAGCAGACGCAGAACGGAGTCCTCCAGCCTGGCATGCCGCTCATCTCATCATTTCCAGTCACCTCACCTTATTTTATAAAAGGCTCTGATTAGACATAGACAGACCCTGATCATTCTCACCTCTTGAGAAATTACATTTTTCAACTTTGATCTTATTTGGAAACATAAATGTTAGTAATATTTTTCTACAAATCTAGTCAAACTTTAAAAAATTTGACTAATATAAAATCCTACGCAAAGGGACATTTGTGTTTCACGATTGCTTACAGTAAACTAATGAATTCTGGTACATTGATCTGCGGTCCTGCACGCACCCAGGCACTCCACGGCGTGAGGCTGGTGTTTAGTCGAGAGCTAGTTCCTAGTGGATAGAATTAATAGTAGAAGTGAGCCTGTAACGTGCTCTCGTACGAAACGACACAAAAAGGGTCATGTACTCGTACTCGTATATGATAACAGAGGACGAGTAACACAGAAGTCTGCCTGCTGAGCCTCACTGGAGTAGGCAACCAAGCCGATCCGGTAGAAAGAAGTGCTCGATCCGGCACAAAGAAGTGCTCCCCGCTGCACCTGTTGAACCAGCTGGTGTCGGTCTTACCACAAGTTCTTCGCAACTGCTTGTGATGCAATGCTAGCAAACGTCCATGGAAATCAACAGTTACAAGATGTTATATCTCAGTGATTCTGAACTATTAACACTGATATGTTGCAGTGTCCCGAGCAGCAGCCATTTGTGCTGAACCATGAACACGCCGCGTCGCCGCCACCACGTGAGACCAGTAGTAATATAGTATCTGACTAAACAAAAATCCTGTGACAAACCCCATGCATGTTCATGGTTTTTGAGGCGTTGTGGTGTCCCGCGGCGTGCACCAATTAGGCAACGCCTCAAAAACCATGCGCATGTTACTGAGATGATCAATCCAGAACATGTAGCCACAAGTCGTACTCTGCTGTAACTTCATCAATTATACAACAGTGACATACAAGTCCTACAGCGAGCTCAATATTTGCAGAAATTCTTAAAAGCACATACCAGCAACATCATATCAAACCTGCATGACATCGGTTTTCAGTTCAGAAGACAATACACACCTAGTACCATGCAAGTCTTTCTTGATTATTGCCCCATGATTGAAGGGTCCAATTTGGATCTATGCCGCTCATGTATCTCAATGGGAATAGGTGTATAAACAAGTGTTGAACGGGCTGTAATCGGCATTCACCTCTTGGAGACACGGGCTCCGCAGCCTGCATTACAAAAAGAAAAGTTCTGTCATATGGAATATCTGGACATACAAAAAAAGCGCAAAAGATAAATTTTAAATACCTTAAACGGTTAAACCCCATTGGACGTGATGAAATCTACTACTGCATCAGCAACTTCTTTGCGATGTGCGGTGTAGTTATGATTTGCTCCTATGACATGCAGTTTATGGTTGGGTATATGCTTCGCAAACTCATGGGCATCTTCTACGGGTATGGTCGTGTCAGCTGAACCATGGACCGTTAAGAACCTGAATAGAGACAATAGCATGCCTGGAAATCTGTACAACATGCGAGCTATTCTAGCACAATGGAAACTTAATGAGAAAATACAATTTGAACTTCCTGTGTGCACAGATGAAATACTAATGCTCAGGTACCTATCTTTTTCTGAAATAGTTTCCATACCTGCATTCCTTGCTTATGGAAACACTTGCAGCATGCACATCAGTATTAAGCCGTTCAGTCAAACTTTCTTTGGTTACCCTGTAGTTGACATGTTCTACATTGGTTCCAACGCAGTCAAAACAAACACATGAAAGCGAAAAGGTGATTACACAGCAAGAGCTACCTAAGTTCCATTCATACCAGATCTGTCCTTGACATCAAGGTAGCCTTCTTTATTTATTCTATCAATAGACCCTTCCCCTATTCGTTCTTCAATGCCTTTTTTTAAATCAAAACGGCCTGATAAATTAACAATTGTGCTGACATCATTGTAAATTGAAGCATATAGAATCACTACATCTCCTGCAAAAGGAAATGCAGTTTCGCTGAGTGAAATTTCCAAAGTGATATGTTTATCATTCAATAAGATATGGGAACTGAAGTCACTAAAGAAAGATGCATTGATACAGGAAATAATGGTCAAACACAAAGTGTGGCAAAATAGAATACCACCAACAAAAAACATCTTGTGGATTTGCTTCACTTAGTTGCTATCACTGGAAATCTAAACCAAAATTAATTTTTAAATACAATGGATGATATGCTTAATGCATTAACAGAACAACTATACATCATAAGGAAAGTAATAAAAGTTTTTTCTCGACTACGCAAGAGAGCTGCATAAGGAAAGTAAAAAACAACATCAAAACTCCTTAAGAGTTTCAAACAAGTGCAAACCCATAACAAGTTACTAGGTCCAAATAGATAGCACAACTAGGTTTCTGTGTTATCATAATTCTAGTGGTACACTACCTGAGCAGAGTTTCCTTACTTGTTGAGATGCAAAATCTTGTTTAACTGAGCAAACTCTTTCAATACGATACTGAAGAAATTTCAAAGGAACTCATCAGCAAAAACGAAGCATGGCCAAACTACTAAAGAAAGGATAGACATCACCAACCTTTGCTATGACCAACAACCGCTGCTATATCATAACTTTTTTGATAGAGATACAGTATGACAGAATGCAAATCGTCAGCCTCTTTCCTGTAGTTTCCATACTCGAACAGACCTTCGCTCTCTCTGTGCATAAAAAACAGATCACCCAAAGGAGGTTTATATAAAGTGCATTCATTTCAAAGAAATGGTACCGCAAAATCATAAACGACCACATAAAGGAAAAACCAACAGGTACATACTTTGATAATTTGCTAAGGACATCTAACAATCTGTAGAATATATATGTAAGACTTGACATAACAAGCATGCAGGACCTCAACTCATCAAATAGCAATTACTAATAAGCCAAAAGTTTAGAAAATGATTTGATTATAAGATAATAAACAGGATGATGTCACAATAAAGAAAATTTCTATAATTGCTTCAACAACTTGGCTAACATTACTAGTGATTACATAGTTCTGGTGGTGCAGCTTACCCATTTCCACTGAAATCGAAGCGGAAGACACCGATTGCTTTCTTTGTCAATGCTGCCGCCAGGTCAAGAATGAGACTGTCATTCTGGAAATGAGCAATAAATTGCATGAGGAAGCAGTAGCTATTTTAACAACATTAAAATGCCTGGCTTTTTTCCCAAACAAAGTAATTGTTGGCTACTTGGCCTGCAATTAAGGGATATATATAAATAACTTGAAGGCAACAGGGTCTATTTACCTTGGAAGCTATAAAACCATGGCACAAGACTACAATATTGTTTGAACCGGTGTGATGCAGCAGACCCACAAGCCTCTCACCATGTTCGTTTGTTATCACAACCCTTTCTTGGGAAACAGCTGCGCAGAGGTTGTTATGTGGTTCAGTTCAGCAGAGTCTACTCAATAGTCAATACTCGTATACAGTACATTTTTTGGCCAAAATAGCACTGCATCCTGAAGAAATCCTTTCAGTTATACACCCCACACCGTGAAGTTCTACGCACATGCACATGGAACAACAACATCCACTTGAAGCCCCAACTCTGAACCCAGCAAGATTTATTCGCTGGGTGAGGCTGGCATACAGGAAATAAGAAGGTAAAGTTTCTTCTCCACATGGTACTGGAGTTTTGTTTATTGGATCGGTAACTACCCACTAGCCAGATGCTGGGGTTCATGAGCATGCATTGATCTAACCACTGACGCTGAACATAACTGTAATTTTCAAGCGACTCTCACAGCAACAGGCTGCAATTACCAAGTACAGGCATACTGATCCCGGAAGGACACGAAACAGTTAAGCTACCGGGGCGGACCTAAAAACATGGAAGCAGGAGGTGCGGTGCGGTCATTTCGATGGCGTAGCGTGCAGGGATCTTACGGGGACTGAAGGCGTCGTTATCGTTGGTCTGTGACATCGCGGGGGCTGACCTGCCTCTGCCTCGGGGTCGGGGATTTGCGTTGTCGGAGCAGAGGAGGGCTCCGGCGCGGACAACAGCAGCAGCAGGAGGAGGGGCCTGAGGGGTTAGTCGCTGTCGCTGGTGGTGAGGATGAAGGGGAGGGGAGAGAATCGAAGGCGGGGGCTGTCGCGGCTCTGTGCCGGACGACGACACCTATCATATCGGGGAGGTGGGGAGGCACGTAAAATAATCCATCAAAACTCCATTAAAAACATACTCATCAGAAGTTTAAAAAATTTTAAACTATACACACTTAGTGCATTTATAGATGTGTATTATCATAAAATTTAACATTTAAATTATTTTTAAAAATCATATAAAAACAGTAAATTTTATTTACATATACACCAAATTTTATTTGCATTAACACCAATGGTGGCAATGCTTGTTGTAATAATTTGCCCTTAGATTTAAGCTTGTTTTAGTTTCAGGATGCTACTCTCATTTGCTAATAAATGCCTCCACGGTTGGTGCCTACTCATGTTTATCGCCTGCTCCGATGCGTTATACAATAAATTGTCCCTCTAGTTGGCAGGTTCTTTAGTTTTGGCACTGCACTGGATTGTATAATAACTTGTTCCTAGTTAACAACTTATGCAATGTTTGTTCTAATGATTGTTCTTTAGGTTATTGCTTCTCTTTTCCCTTGCTCAATGGACAACAACGTACAAAGGCCAAATCTCCCTCTAAACATATTTGCAGTGGTAGCTGGCAGTGCGTGGATCCAAACCATGGGAGTGATTATTATGGGGGACTAGGGGTTAGGGTGGAGTGTCGTGGGTTGAGCTAGACCCTTAGTCAGGATCTAGCTTAAGAGCTAGTGATAGGGTTTTTGAAGGGCTTTTAATAAATCTTAAACTTTTGACATTTCAAAAGCCAAAAAGCTTTCGGAAGCCAAAATATAGAAGCTCACAATAGTGAACTTTGAGCTACTTGACTTTTAAAAAGTGAAAGCTATTAGTCTAAAAGTGGCAAAAGAAACTTAAACAAATAGGAGCTAAACCTCATATGCATTCAACGATAATGTCCCACTTGATAGCTTCTATAACAGCCATGAACCGTCAACCACGCATGTTTGATTGTTGTCGTACAAATACTCCCTTTATCTCAAATGTTGGTCGCTTTTGGCACTGTTTTTAAGCGTCCAGATTTAGTGTTATTCAATGCATCCGAATACACCAATGTTTAGGTTCGGTCAATGCTTGTTGCGCCTCATTAAAGGCCAGTGACTGGTATATCGGATAGACGGAGTATCCGTTAGGCATTTTCAATAGCAGTTTAATCAAGAAAATAATGACAAATAATATAAGAACATCTTCAACAGTTTCGTACACCTCTTTGCTATTTCTATTTTTTCAACAAAATGAGAAAAAACACTCTCTAATAATTTTTCAAATGGGTTGCCATCTTTTAGCAAGTCGGCTGCCCTGCGCGCATAAATACGCGCGCGGAACTCACCGCGCATCCGCTTCCGCAATGACCGCAAAAATAAAAAAGCTGCAGTGGCCGGCGCGTAAGGGCGTCAGACTCTGATTTCGCGTCGCAACGTGCATGGCAGCTTTGCATGTCCATCGACGGCGGCCGGATGCTATGTACTGCTATGCTACTGTTGCTGATGGCTACTCTACGGTGCTTGCCTGCTGCATGCTGTGATCGGGATGGTCAATGGAAGCTGCCGCGATCTAAATGAGAAGTGGGGATCTCGACTTTGCGCTTAAAACAACATGTAGAAAAAATATCGTAGATTAACGTATCGTGCGTGAAACAAATGACGTGCTGCGGCGGCAGCTTCGCACGTTAAATGGAAATCGCACGGAAAAAAATTCTTATAGGCTTTCTTTTTTTTTTAGTTTACCAAGTTTAAAGTATCAAACTTACTGAAGAGTTGCTGTTTTTCTACTTATATATTATTTGCTAACTTGATAAAATACAAGATTTGACGAGTAAATTTTATCAAACTCTTGGAGATGCTCTCAGCATGTTGGTGACATCATATATGTGCTTTTGTGATCTAAACATGAATGTCATGTAGATGATATTAAAACTGAAGATTAATAGCAAGGTTTTGAGGGGATTCGTTCGAGACATACTGCCGGATGCGCTCGGAAGACATATTGCCGGTTAATGTAGGGTTTGGCGTGAGTAGACCAGCATGGGAGATGGGCTCAGCCCAGCCCACATCTTCACCTTGCCCACTAAGCCCAGTACATGTCAACTTCATATTCTTTCATTCATGTTTTCTGAATAGCGTGAGATGGACTGATTGAGGACAATTGCCCCGTACAGTAGACCGTAGTAGTATTGTACAGTAAGTTCTACTATGCATTTTGCATCGCTGGCGGGGGAATAATCCTGCGTCATCACGTGACATGCTCACGAGTCACGACAACGGGCGAATCAATTGCAACTGCACGGACGGCAAAGATTCTCCAAGTCATGGAGTAGGACCCCATCCAAGCTAGCAAGTGACATGACGGTGACGCGTACCAGTACGAGGCAGGTTCACTGCTTTCCAGCTGCCATCCAATTGCCATCGAGCATGGGCGTGGACTCTGCGCACGGGCACTGACACCATGTGTTGGCCACTCAATCTCATTGACGACCCAAAAGGATAGGCGAGACCAGCTCTAGTTGTGAGCTCGTGCGAAGTACCACATCGGCACATCCACTTGAGATGATCTGAATGCTCCTTTCAATGGCCTCAGCCAGCAGCATTACGGGACTGTGGTCTGTGGAGTGAGGAGGAACGGTCTCCAGATAATAAAGCACCAATGAAAATCAATGATTATATGTGAATGGGCATCATCAAAATTTTAAAGAGAACATTGCGTGTGAGCAGGACGGGCGCTGGGGCGTGGCACGGTAGTAAATCTATTTTACAGCGCCGGATGATCGTCGAACGGTTTTCGAACTCCTGCGCTTCCACTGTACGGTCAGACTTGCGGTTGGCTGAATTGTGAGGTATGAACAGCTGTTGTTGTCGCTCATGGATTGGCCAGCCCAGCTTGTTGTCTATCAGGGATTGGTTGGAGGACTCCGGTCCCATCCCAGCTGTAGTGGGGACTGAAAAGCAAGCTTTTTGCCTGGGCGGCCCCGGCGCATGTGTATAGGACGTGGTGTGGCGTGCAGGTGTGCGCTGGGGACCAGACCCACGACACTGTCGGCGTGGTCCCACCGATGGTAGGTGGTGGAGGGCCCGTTGCTCATCGTCGCTTGGCGGGCACGCTCGCGCGGATGTGGCTGGCCGAATTTTACAGGCCACGTCGCACGCTCCTTGCTGTCGAGCGAGCAATGGCCAGCGCCTGGTCCTGAAGCTCCCGATGAAAGAAATATCAGATCTCCCGATGAAGCTCTACCACTTCCACTCTTACCTCCCACCCCACCTCTCCTCTCTCCTTCCTCTCACTCCCACTGCGGAGGAGCGAGGGTGCCATGGCATGGCGTGGGCGACCGGGGCAAGGGCACCCCCGACGCGGTGGTGGGCCTGTGCGAGTGAGCTCCGGCTTGTGGGGCACGGATGACCAGGCTGGCTGCAGCTTGGGCGCCACCGTTCCCAGCGAGGGAGGCCCCGATGCGGCCCTCTCTCCCTCCACCTCTCCTCTCTCTCGGCACTAGGGTGGGCGTCCCGACAAGAGGACGGTGGCGCGGTGGCCTCCAGGCGCCCCGGCACGGCGACCCCAGGTGAGCGGGCGCCCCCGGCGCAGTGCTCCCCCGGCGTGGTAGCGCCTCTCTCCCCGGCCCTCGTCCCTCTCTGTCTCACAGCCCATGAGAGTCGCTCTGGTGACCCCATGACTGGATCCGATGCCTCTGTGTACGGATCTGTCGATCTACCCACCAGATCCGGGGCCCGTGCAGCTGAGGCCGTCGCCAGCAGCTTGGGTTGACCTCGCCCAGGTCAGTTATCACACCATCGTCGTCGTTCTTCTGCATCATCTTCCCGTTGAACAAATTACTGCTTTGGTGATGTGGTTTCGTGTTTGATGTGATGGCGGCAGGCCGACCAGCAGCCATTGCCTCGCGGTGTGCATTGGAACAGGCTAGAGTCATGGCATAAGTGCATAACGTCTGACCAATTCTGATCTATTATCGAGGATTTGAGTAATTTAGTATGCATTGCTTAACTTGCTCTGTTTGGTGTGTCACATGTGCAGAACTACAGCCAGCACAGCAGAGGTCGTTTCAGTAGCTCAACCCAAAAAAATCTACGCAGCACGGACTGGAAGTTACGACATATCTACCGAAATGCGCTGACAGAGTTATATATTGACTGAGTTAGCTTGGCTTGGATACTCGCTGTTAGCTATACAGTTCTGTACATACATTATGTTAATTATGATTCTCTCTACAAACATGGATTCCATCTGCTTAGCATGTTATTCAGGCTTTAAGTACCGAATGAGACATAATTTATTAGGAGGGCTTCAGTTTTGGTCAGTTGAAACTGCATTTTCAGTAATAATAATCGACCAAATGTTGCCTTTGGTTCCAAGTAATGGAGGCTATTGTATTTGCATCCATTCTGTAAATTTAAGCAAATATCTGAAACTATATATCTCCAGCCTAATTGAAGTGGTCAGGAAAATCAACTGATACTTTAGCAAAAGATCATGTAATTTGCAGACAACGAAACTGATGTTAGTGATTGTATGGACGATAAAAGAGGATTGATTGATGATATTGGATTTTAAATATCTATCTTTGGCAATTTGCGGTCTTGAGTTTCTGATAGGCTTGCTCGCTTGGTAACCACAAAGGCATCTCTGAAGATGCAATTTTGTTCCTTTGGTTTCTGATTTTTCCTCAACCTCACAATATTTTGACTACTACTGTCAAAAGATACATGCTCAAAGAGGTACATTGCTCAACTATTTTGAACAGATTACCTGTCATCTGGATGGTGGTCACTTGGACTATTTGCAATGTTTTGTGTGATCTACATCTTCCTGCACCAAACTCACCAATAGCCGGCCGAATGGTTGGCAGTAAATGATTAATCCTTACAACCTTGCTGTAAAGGAACTGGACCGTCCTTATAATCTGCTACTTTCTTTAATTGCTTGTGTGTGTAACTTCATTCTAGAAATCTCCAAAAAAGAAAGCCATTTTTTTCCCCCACTGAGCCCTCAAAAAAAGGAAGCCATTTCTTTTTTGGAAAATACATAATTCTTCCGTGTGCCTCCTAATTCTTTTCTATGGATATGAAAGATAGAGCTGTTTACTAAAATCAGAACAATGATCTTAGCAAAAATGCCTCTAAAAGCGTTATTGTACCAATTCTGCACCTTTTGTTTATCCGATAGGTTCTTCCTTCTAGCAAAGCAGTTGCAGAAAGCAGTTGCAGAAAAGTAGTATCATTTATAAGCAGTTTCAGAATAAGCTTTTGTGTTCTCATCCAATGCTACTGTTGGTTTCGTACTCACAACTAGACCTTTATTTCTTTTATTTCTCCAGCTGAAGAGTACGGCTGTGATAGGGAAGTATTTCAGGAAGCATATGAGTGGCAGCATAGAGGTAGCATCCATGGATCTGAAACATCAGAGAAAGATGAATCCACTAATCATGTTTGAGGATGTCATGCAGCCAGCCAAGAGCTTGAGCATGGAAGGCACAGCAACCACATCAGATAGCACCTCCTCCTACTCTGAGGGCTCTTTCCACCTGCTGCGACGTATAGCACAGCCATGCCCTTACAACATAGAAACATGTGCTTCCCAGATTATCATGGTGGCACACAGAATCGGATCGAAGCTAGCACGATATCTCCTGTAGTACTTAGTTAAATGTCTCGACATATAAGTATCTATATTGTGTCCCTATTGTAATATCTGGATATTACAATATCTGGATATTTAATATCTATATTGCCTTTTTCTTACAAATGATGTGCTCTGGCCTTGCGCGCGCAAATCACTAGTACAGCGGTAGAATAAGATGGCCGCCTGCTTGAATCTTGATCAGGAACCGGCCGGCCCGGACCAGAGGAAGCATGGGTCAATTGTAGTCGAGAAATGAATGAAAGCCGATTGATGGAAATGAGAGAATGTCTCATGCCTGCACAGATGCACATGCACACCGCCACGCTTTCGACGCCGGAAGGAAAATGCCGCGAGGATATGGATGCACATGCACGACGGAAAAAGATTGGCGCGAGGAAGTATTGGATAGAGACAAAGAACGCACAATCAACCAATGTACGAGAGTGTATAATAGATTTACACAAGTAGCTATCTTTTTTTTTTTTTGAGTAATATTTACACAAGTAGCTATCGAGAATACAATACCAAACCTATACAATTTAGGAGAAGCAAAACTCGGGTTAATTTGGGTACTTGGACAGTTGGACCTGAACACCGTGTCGTAAAATCCTGGCGCGTGAACACTTCATTCAACACACACACGGTGCTCCAAACAGCCTGTGCAGCCGGCCGCAGAAGTAGAAGATGAGAGCAGACCTGACCGTCCGTCCAGGGCGCTCTGTTCTGTGATCCTCTCCGTGAATCCGTGTGCCTGTGCGATGCTGTTGCTGGGTTGGCATGCATGGCCGGTGCCCGTATGCTGCCGGCGGCCGGCCCCAGCCCACGGCCAATTAAGCCACCGAATTCATTGCTAGAGTGCACGCCATCAGGGTCTCAACGAGAGCATCACCATCCACCAGCTACGCACCACGCTCAATAACGAACAAATCTCCCTAGCTGCTAGCTTGTCCTCCTCCCACCAGCACGTACGGGCATTAAATCCAATAATGGTCATTTTGGTGGTAGCTAGCGACGAAATATACGTACCTCGCCGTATGCCCGGATCATATATGCATGCATGTGACCACACCGTCTGGTGGCCAGTCCACCAAAAACTCAAAAACAAGCATCACATGTACGGAGTACGTACGTAATACGAACACTCTTTTTTAGTCGTGGGCTAATACTAGGCGACGCCGTGACCGCTTCCACATCGCTGTTGCAATCTTCACCCTGGATTCCGCCGGTCCAGGTTAAGGTAATAATTTAATAAATCTGGCGACGATTTAGGTTTTATTTATGGTGCAGCGGTGAAGTGAGTATTCGTCGTGTGTTAGTACTACAGTGCTTAGTTACCCCCTTCGTCTTAAATTGATCTTGGAGAGACAAAGTATCTTAAGTTTGACCAAGACTATAGATATAATTATAAAGATTTGTGATGTCAAATAAGTATACTATTAAAAATATAGTTAATAAATAATCTAATGATACTTAGTTGACATCCTAAATATTATTACCTTATCATATAAATTTGGTCAAAGTTAAGATGATTTGACTCTCCAAGATTTTTAGAATGAATTTCAGACTTGGAGTACTGTAGTGCTCATGCAGTGTGCAAGGAGCAGGTGGGGGTGTCCATGGTCATATGGAACGATTCAGCTAAAACGATTGTCTAATTTATATAACCTTGATCATGGGGATTAATTTATGGCCTCGTTCCACCCGAACCGAACAGACCGTAATAATTTTTTTTTCATGAAAACCTTCACGAGTTCCTGTTTATTCACTAATAGAAAGACATGAACCTGTTTATGAGTCAAATTGAATCCAAAATACTCTAACGTACGACCAAACACAGTTAATTTAGTGGAAATCTAGCTAAAAGGAAATGAGGCAAATAAACTTACAGGCGAGCTGAGGTTGGTTGGCCATTGGGCTCATTGCCTCACGGTTCACAATGTATACTCTAATGTAGTACTATATATTCGATATGGTCGGGTACTGGTTGAGCCATCTCTTTAGCTCCCCTCAAAAAAAAAAATCTCTTTAGCACCGACCGTTTTTTGTCCTTGCTAAACCGACAACAGCGTACAAATTTGCAGTGGCAGCTGGCGGTGTGTGGAGCCAAACCAGGGCGGTGGAGTGTCGTGGGTACGGTCGAGCGAAACCTTTAGCCAAGCCCTACTTAAGAGCCGGTTTGATAGGGGTTTCCGAGAGGTTTTAGATCTTAAATTTTTGACCTTTCAAAAGACAAAAAAATCCCGAAAGCCAAAATACACAAGCTCACAGTTTGACTTTTAAAATGTGAAAGGTACTAGTCTAAGAATGACCAAAAACTCAAACAAACAAGAGCCAAGCCTCATCTGCATTCAACAATTACCAGTACAAAGGTGCTATTGTTGAGGTTTAGTGTGTTGTGATATATCTTGATTTTTGTTGTATATGTTTCTCTAATATATATTTTATATGTGTGCTTCCACACCGCTGATCCGACATTGCTCGATCTGCAAACAATATATCTAGCTAGACTGATGTGTTTGACAAATTTGTGTGTACTTGAAACTGACGCATGTTCTGTTTTTGCTTGTTATCAAATGAATATGTAACTTTATATATGTTGGGCTTATCTCACCTTAATTGGTCCATTCATGCTTGTGTTCGATTTATTTTGGGCTCACATTTTCATTAGTTAACTATGCATGCTGGAACTAGCTAGTGTTGTGATTTTGAATAAAACTGATTTTGATGTATTGACATCAGAGATGCGATGACGTCTTCCTTTGCCTGAAGCTATGCATGCTGTCAAGTATGATTGATCTGTTCTCAATTGATACACTCTTACATTCCTATAATTCCTGTATACTATTCTTGCAAATTAAAAAGTATCCAATGATGTCATACCTTGCAAGTTAAAACAATTTAAAGTTGAGGCTAATTCTTTAATGCCAATGATGTCATCTATTGACTATGAATGAATCAGTTCTCTAGAGCGGGATATGGGATCCCCGATTATTGGTTTTAATTATATATGTCAACGGGAGATCTTCAATTCCGCTTTGGCGCACTGTTTCATATATGAAAATGAGCTGAGGCATGCCACCATGCTATCGCTGGGCCATCATGCCATGCCACTCATTCTTACACGGTTTAATTTTTTCTTGTATTGACTTTAATGACAAGAAGATGTCCAGGGACGTCGTCCCCCGAAATGCTCTAAGTGTATGCTGCTTGGTTTCGGGTATGATTGATCTCTTCTCATTATATACTCTTACATTTAATTCATGCATGTACTATTCTTGCAAATACTTGGTACTTTCTCCTTCATGTACATGCATCTGATTGTATGGACTATGCATGTGTAGAAATTTTATTTTACCACAAAGAGTTTGGTACTCATCATCATGGTTATTATTTCCTTTGAACGCCGTGTGCAGATCGATCAGAATGTTAGATCAGAATGAAGGTGCAACCCTGCCGATCAGTCCCAAAAGTATGGCTTCGCAATCCAAGTGTGGATCATTTCCCAAAATTTTTATGTGCAAGTATAGATAATTAGTATCTTGTAATGTTTATTGTTTTACAAATTAATACTCATATACCTGTGTATATATTAATATATATATATATTCCACAAGGTTATCAGTGTGTATTTACAGAGTTAATTTTAATCACTTGCTTTTGGGCTAAAATTTTAAAATATGGCCGCAATTTTCAAAAAAAATAGAAAACAGGGTAATTAAACGTCGTTAACAATACCTCTTTTTGGAGACAGACCTCTTTTGAACCGCTCTAGATTAGGAACCATTTTTCTAATAAAGCGCCTCCGACAAGCTTTCATCAGAGGTGGTTCTCCTAATGAAAGCGTGTCTGAAAACCTTATTAGTGGCGGTTGCCCTAATTATAGCGTCTCTGAAAAGGCCTACGAGGAGCCGTTCTCCAAACGAAAGCGTCTCTGAAATCCTTATCAGGGGCGGCTCTCGTAACGCACCGCCCCTGAAGTGCAGGCTTAATAGAGGCGGTTGTATTTATTTAACCGCCCCTGAATATCTCCTTTTCAGAGGCGGTTAGAAAGCCCACTCTGGCATCTGCGATCTTTACAGTCGCTATGCTAGAGCCGGTTTATTTACCCGCCCTTTGAAACGAGATTTAGCCGCCTCTATAGTAACTTTCTATAATAGTGAATAATACCCACTCCATAGCTCCGTCAAGCACAACAGTCATGAACCGTCAATCACGTGTGTTTGATTGTCGTCTTAAAAATACTCTTTTGTTCCACGATGTTGGTCGTTTTGGCACTGCTTAAACGTCTAGATTCACGAGGATTCAATGCATCTGGATACCATGACATCTAGGTCCAATCAATGTTTGTTGCACCTCATTGAAGGTTAAAGCGATAACTGTATCGGGACAGAGGGAGTATCTGTAAAAGAAATAACAGAGAGCTAGAGATGATCGATGATTGCATAGTTTGCATTCCTCTTTTTTTTTTTACGAGATTTTGCATTCCTCTTGGTACCGTGCGTAAAGAGATCTGAATAATCACGTGCCGTACATCTTACGTATGGTGCTTTAATTTACTTTTATTTATGTGTGCAACAATAATAAAGTTAGCACATGATCCATCGCGACAGTGAATAAAAGTTACGGCAGATCCCATGAATGAAGTGCCCATCACATGCTACAAGCACCATGACACGATATATGCGTCCGCGGTTGAGCCACTTGGTCATCATGTCGTGGTTTTGGTGATCCCGATGATAACCCAACATTATTTGGACTAATATGTGTGTTAGGAAGAGTTAATAGCTTTTCCATGGTTATAAGAATGTAATAAGGAATAAAAAGAAAAGAATATATTAAATTTGGCTTTTTCTCATTGTTGGTTGAATCATCACTACCGAAATCGCGACTTTATCGACTTTAAATCTCGGGCACTCAGCAAAGAAAGTCTTTGCCGAATGCCGGCAAAGAGGTCTTTGCCGAGTGCCAAGCGCCTGGCACTCGGCAAAGAGATTTTTAAAAATACATTTTGAGGCACTAAATTAACTCAAATGAAAAAATTTTCTACTACAAACTTTCATAAGTTTTTAAGATCTACAAAGCTTGTATTGATTATTTCTTTATTTGACAAATTAATAGTGGAGTTGTTCATAAATTCTACATCTCTCTACAAAGTTTCATTAATTATTAGAGATGATATATGAGAATTGTGAATTATGTAAGAACAACTACGTTGGATGAACAAATGACCAAACAACCAAAATCTTGAGAAGTTATGAAATACTGCAGTTGAAAACTTTTTTATTTAAGTTTATCTTTTCCATGTTAAACTACGTTTAAATTTTAAAAATTCAAAATATAAATTTTTCAAATAACCTCGGTTGAAAAAACACCCAAAATAAGGTTTGTAGATCTCTAGAAGTTATGAAAGGTTGTAGTTGATAACTTTTTCATTTGAGTTCATCTTGCCATGCTAAACCTACATTTGAATTTCTCAAATTTAAAATTCAAATTTTGTAAATGACCTCGGATGAAAAAACTTTCTAAATGAAAAGTATAGATCTCGGTTTGATATATATATGGGGAACTAAAACTACTTGTAGACATATGTCATGGTGTAGTGGTTAAGGTAGAAACCGCGCGAGAGAGAAGTCATGAGTTCAAATCCCCGTCGCCACAAAGTGTGCAAAAATCTTAGGCAAAAGATCATGGCTTGGGCTAGGTGGGGGCTACCAAGTGGGTCCCTTCCTCAATTAAAAAATATATTTTCTATTTTTTTTTAATTTTATCTTTGCTGAGTGTCGTGCCCGACACCTAACACTCGGCAAAGAAGTCTTTGCCGATGTTTTCTTTGCCGAGTGCAGCACTTGGCAAAGAACACGTCTCCGGTAGTGCATATGACAATTAGGTTAAGTTGTAGAATTCACAAGCAAAGTAATATTAATATTTATAATTTTAAATATATATATTGTGAAAAATATATTCAATGATTAGTCTGATAATAATTATTCGATATAATGAATATTAGTACCATTTCGTGGGTTCGGTCAAATTTAAGATATATGATGACTAAGAGCTATAATTATTTGCATTATTTATGGGACCAACATGATCAATTTATTTATAATCGAGTTGTCCATGCAAGGAAAGTGAACTCACGAGGGGAGCAACAAGATATAAATGCCAGATCCTTAGCTCATGATCCCAACCTCCAACATCAATCAAGACCTGACCGCTCGTCAAGTTTTGCTAAATGCTAAATTGTAAACGTCGATCACCTACAGCTTAGTCATTATATGGGCTAATAAACATTCTATTATAAACGAGCCAAATTAAACATGGCACACATGAACAATTAAATGAAAACAACATAACATTATATAAATTGACATAGTGTTTAAACGGGCTAAAAGATGGTTTAGACCAAGAGTGCCCCCTCACACAAATTCGTCTAAAAGGAACTAATGTACGGTCCACTCGTATAACAGTTGTCTATTACCATATACTTTCATTCAGTGGCGGATCTCAGATGAAGATTAAGGGGGGCTAGATAATGAAGGTTTAGAGCTAGAGTTAGAAATCAATGGTGAATTTAGAACTTAGCAACAGTAATTTAGTGGGGAATTGAGACTTCAGAGGAGGGGGGGGGGGTGTAGCCCACCCAGCCCCCCTTGGATCCGTCCTGCTTTCATTATATATACATTAGCCCCTTTGTTTTATTACCATATATGCTTTCATTGCCATATACTACTAGCTCGTATATCAACTAGATGTAAACTTAAACCCAACTTCTCTTCTATCATCTCCATCAATATAAAGTCCACTCGTTTAAAAAAAAACAGTCCTCTTACAATTGTTCTTTTAATTTTGCGATTTCATTACTCTCCAGATGAATCATCAGACAAGACTACAACTCTTTATAACTCTTAGCTAGGGTTTTGCAGCTGTGTAGCAGTCTACGGTTCCACGTTTGCAAGCGGGACCCACCCAAAGGCACGGCAAAGAAAGTCCAATTGGGTCCCATCCCACAACCCGGCAAGGCAACCCCCAACAAGATTTGACCCCTCCTATAAATTCACGCCGTTTCCCTCTCCCGCGGCGCCAAAAAGTCTTCTCTCCCGTCATCAACTTGACGACACCAGTCCAGGCGGTGGGTCCATCAATGCAGTCACCCTTTCTTATCTTCTCTCTCTAATTAACAACGCTATTAACTAGATTGCCATGCCATCACGCTCATACCCCTCCTAGATCCTCGCGACCTTTTCATGTGGGCACACATTTTTTATTCCAAAAAAGCGAGGGGCTTGAGACTAATCAGCACTTGCTAGTCGCTTCTCCAATCCCAAAGGCCAAACATAAGCAAGATCTCTAGAGAGAGAAGCTGCTGCGATTGCGAAGAACCATAGGAGATTAGAGAGTAGAGAGAGGGTGATACTGATACTGAAACCTCCCTCGGTGTCATCTTGTGCGCTCTCACTTTAGTGAGACTGTGAGAGTGAGCGGCGCTTCACTCCCGTCCGTCCGGTGGCCCGCCCGACCTGCTTCCAGTTCCATTCCAGTGGAGGGAAAGCACCGAAAGGCGCGGCCTTTTCCCTCTCGCCTTGCTTTGCTTGCCCTCTTCTTTTCACTTCCCTCGCTTTCCTCTCCTCTTCTCCTCCCCGCCCCGCTCCATGGCCCCCGCGGCGACCGCGGGACTCGCCGCCGTCGCGGTCGCGGTCGCCGTGCTCGCCGCCGCGGCGTCGGCGGCCGTCACCTACGACCGCAAGGCCGTGGTGGTGAACGGCCAGCGCCGGATCCTCATGTCCGGCTCCATCCACTACCCAAGGAGCGTCCCCGAGGTGCGTCAGCGCGCGCCGCTCTCTTGCTCCTCCTCATCTTCTTGCTCCTCCGGAGCATGGCGTCCTTCTCCTCGCCCCTCCCCCGAAATGCGGGCTAGCTGGCTCGCCGCTGGAGTTGGTGGAGTGCGTCTGACTGACTCTCTTGCTTGCCGCCTGCTTGTTTCTTCTGGCGCGCGCGCAGATGTGGCCGGATCTGATACAGAAGGCCAAGGACGGCGGCCTCGACGTCGTGCAGACGTACGTCTTCTGGAACGGCCATGAGCCCTCCCGTGGACAGGTAGGTGGTTACCGATACTGTTAAAAATGTCGGTTTCTTTCCCTCCCCCTTCGTCTTGCTGTTCTTGATGTGGTTGGTGGGTTTTTTGTTCCCCACGCGCAGTACTACTTCGAGGGGCGGTATGATCTGGTGCACTTCATCAAGCTGGTGAAGCAGGCCGGACTCTACGTGCACCTCCGCATTGGCCCCTATGTCTGCGCCGAGTGGAATTTCGGGTAAGCGGAACTTGCTTCGTGTTGCTCTATTTTTTTGTACGGAATGTTTAGGGTGACATTGATGTTCTTGCTGTGTCCATGCGTTTCTGGTAGTGTGTACGAGTTTCTTCTTGTGAAAAAAATAAGCAAGTGGAGATTTGGTAGTTAATTCGGTTCCCTGGAGTCGTTTTCGTGCTTTTGTAGTTGACAGTGAGTGTTTGCGTGTAACAGTTCTGTCCTATGTTCCTGTGCTTCAAATTTGGCTAGTGAGGAATAACTAACACAGATCCATTGATATCGAGGTGATGTGAAGTATGCTAAATTATGCTTTTGGTTGCAGTGGTTTCCCTGTCTGGCTCAAGTATGTCCCGGGCATCAGCTTTAGGACTGATAATGAACCGTTCAAGGCAAGAATTGATTTATAGCTTTGCTTTTCATGTGTTTCTCCTTCCTAAGTTACTGCAAAATTCGATAAGTATTCTTTTTACCCTGGGCTCAATCTTGAACAGGCTGAGATGCAGAAATTCACCACGAAGATCGTTGACATGATGAAGTCTGAAGGGCTCTTTGAATGGCAGGGAGGGCCAATAATCCTCTCCCAGGTATGTCTCAAACTCATATCCTTTGATATTTATTGATGCCATCCTTTTCAATGCAACCCACCATTGGATTCTTCTGGTCCTTGTAGATTGAGAATGAGTTTGGGCCCTTGGAGTGGGATCAGGGAGAGCCCGCCAAGGCCTACGCGTCATGGGCAGCTAACATGGCGGTTGCACTCAACACAAGTGTTCCATGGGTCATGTGCAAAGAAGATGATGCCCCGGATCCAATTGTATGTCCTGTACTCCCTTTCTTTAAGAGTGCAACTTGGGCAGGATTTCTTTAATGTGCTGGGGTCTGAACTTGTGACCATCTTCCAAGAAAGGAAACTAAATGATTGATCATGCTCCTATGTAGGGTTTGCTATTTTCTTCCTCTCTTTCATTCAACAAGAACTTACTTCAATCTACTGGTTGCAGATTAATACTTGTAATGGATTTTATTGTGACTGGTTCTCCCCGAACAAACCTCACAAGCCTACCATGTGGACCGAGGCTTGGACATCTTGGTAATTTAGTTTGCTTTCTTTTTCTTAACCTAAGAAACCAGGCACTTGTAATTTTTTAAGTCTACGGATTGATAGTCACTAGTGTGTCGTATCTTTCAAGAAAAGAACTTTCTCTAGGCTGTTGCTTTTATGCAGAGGTCAGGAGTGATGTCAAGAGGGTTGTATCAACTCGATGTAATTATCTTGAGTTAATAAATGCTTTCTCAATTAAAAAAATGAAACCGGGCACTTGTAATTTTTTTAATCTTTCTCCTTATGTATCTCTATTTTTATCTCTTGAATGCAGGTATACAGGATTTGGTATTCCAGTTCCCCATAGACCAGTAGAGGATCTAGCATATGGTGTGGCCAAGTTTATTCAGAAGGGTGGCTCTTTTGTTAATTATTACATGGTAACTCCCATGATTCATGCTATGCAGCTGAAGCTTATTACCATGAGCAAAATTATGACTTATGACACTACTTTGCAGTATCATGGAGGAACAAATTTTGGGCGCACGGCTGGTGGTCCATTCATTGCAACTAGCTACGACTATGATGCTCCTATTGATGAATACGGTGAGCTGAACACATTCTACTTTGGTAAAAGGCATGTATTATACAGTTTGCATCAACCTCCTCTCATGTAAGAATTACTGCTACATAATTTTGGCTAATGCAACATGTATACGTGATTCCATAGATGCTATAAGGTTGATTTAATATTACTCCCCAGTCATCTTGAATGAAACTGTATGTATTTAATGATGTCTTTCCTGTTGGCAGTGGCAACGGCATGATACAGTAATATTGGCATCCATAGTCCCTAGTACTTGAGACTACAAGGTTTTAATTATTAAAATTGTTGGATAAATGCAACCTCTATCTCCTTGATTATTAAAATACTTGATCTGGTCAGACATTGTTTCTACAATCAAAAGCAAATGCATCTCACATTATTTTATTACTTTGATGGAATACATTGGGGCATTTGGTGCAAAATCAAAAGTGATTATATTTCAATCCTTTCGTAATTAAATAATCCATTGTGTTGATCAAATTGTTCTGAGTTCCTCCCCTTCACTTCCTCAGGCTTGCTGAGAGAACCAAAATGGGGTCACTTGAAGGAGTTGCATAAAGCTATCAAGCTTTGTGAACCAGCATTGGTTGCAGGAGACCCAGTTGTAACTTCACTTGGCAATGCTCAGCAGGTTGCTAATTAGTACAGCATTAAGTTTGCTCTTCTGCTCTTGAACACAATGATATTTTGTACAGGACTGACTTCTTGGTAATTTCCGCTTTAGGCATCTGTTTTTAGATCAAGCACCAATGCTTGTGTGGCCTTCCTTGAGAACAAGGATAAAGTATCTTATGCTAGGGTATCATTCAATGGAATGCATTACAATCTACCTCCCTGGTCCATAAGTATTCTCCCAGACTGCAAAACAACAGTCCACAACACCGCCAGGGTAAGATTGGGCACCTGAATCTTTTTGTTCATTCTACAATTTCCTTTTGTTCTTACTCTAATTGAGTTATTTTCTTAAATTGGATGATTATCCTAAGTTGAGTTCATGCAACATTTCCTTGGTGCTATTGTACCTTATAATTCTTGGTGAAAAACTTTTTATACTGATATGTTTATACAGGTTGGAAGTCAGATTTCACAAATGAAAATGGAATGGGCTGGAGGATTCACATGGCAATCATACAATGAGGATATAAACTCCTTGGGCGATGAATCATTTTCAACAGTAGGGTTACTGGAACAGATAAATGTGACAAGGGATAACACAGACTACTTATGGTATACAACATAGTGAGTACTCAAGTCCCTAACTCGTCCAAAAATCTGATAATAGCTTTTACATTTCGAAGATTCTAAAGATTTCACTTTCAGCGTTGATGTTGCTCAGGATGAGCAGTTTCTTAGTAATGGGAAGAATCCGATGCTAACTGTTATGTCGGCTGGTCATGCTTTGCATGTTTTCGTTAATGGACAACTAACTGGTAAAATGGATGATTCTCTCTCTCTCTCTCTCTCTCTCTCTCTCTCTCTCTCTCTCTTGATTTTCATCATGCTCTCTAATTCATCTGCAGGAACTGTGTATGGAAGTGTAGATGATCCAAAATTGACTTATAGTGGAAATGTGAAACTTTGGTCAGGCAGTAACACTATTTCATGCTTAAGTATAGCAGTTGGCCTCCCGGTAAGTGTAGCAGTTTTTTTTTCCAACAGCAGATAGTACTCTAGTACTTTTGGCTTTGAGCGGTGTGAAGCTTTCCAGATTCATTCCATTAACCTTCGCTGCAGAATGTGGGAGAACATTTTGAGACTTGGAATGCCGGAATTCTAGGTCCTGTTACACTGGATGGCCTAAATGAGGGAAGAAGAGATCTCACGTGGCAGAAATGGACCTATAAGGTTACTTCTGTCATTGTTATGAACCTTGACCTTATGTATGATGTGTTAAACACGTCAACCTAAATAATTCTGTACTTGTTCAGGTTGGTTTGAAAGGTGAGGCTTTGAGTCTTCATTCACTTAGTGGTAGCTCTTCAGTAGAGTGGGGAGAACCCATGCAGAAGCAGCCTCTGACATGGTACAAGGTATGGAAGATCACAAATTTTAGTGCTTTCCATGTGGAAAAAAAGTTTATTTTTTAAAAAGATTGTTTACTGTATCCTGTGCAGGCTTTCTTCAATGCACCTGATGGCGATGAGCCATTAGCTTTGGATATGAGTAGCATGGGTAAAGGCCAAATCTGGATAAATGGACAAGGTATTGGAAGGTATTGGCCTGGCTACAAAGCTTCTGGAACCTGTGGAATCTGCGATTACCGCGGAGAGTATGATGAAAAGAAGTGCCAAACCAACTGTGGTGACTCTTCTCAGAGATGGTAGGCATTCATATATTAATGCAGATATATCCATGGAAAATTTATATTTGAAATCCTTTATATTCATGTCATGCTCGTTCAGGTACCATGTTCCTCGTTCATGGCTTAATCCGACGGGGAACCTTTTGGTTATATTTGAGGAGTGGGGTGGTGATCCTACGGGAATCTCGATGGTGAAAAGAACAACAGGGAGTATATGCGCTGATGTATCTGAATGGCAGCCATCAATGACGAACTGGCGTACAAAAGACTATGAGAAAGCCAAGATCCACCTCCAGTGTGATCATGGACGGAAGATAACAGACATAAAATTTGCCAGCTTTGGCACACCACAGGGCTCCTGTGGGAGCTACTCTGAAGGTGGTTGCCATGCACACAAGTCATATGATATATTTTGGAAGGTAATGGATCTGCAAACTCCGGTCAAGTAAAGTCAAAACTTTGAACTCGTATTTGTTTAGCTACAATTAAATTTGGTGTTTCTTGCAGAACTGCATTGGTCAAGAACGCTGTGGGGTAAGCGTGGTTCCAGGTGTATTTGGTGGGGATCCATGCCCTGGGACTATGAAGAGAGCCGTTGTTGAGGCTATATGCGGCTGAGTCATAATCCATATAGCATATTGGTTTCTACAATAAATGTTACCCTATCAACCTGGCAAGAGGTGAAAGTCGCCGCAACTGTGACGCACGGACTGTCAGGAGTTACAGGAATTAGCTGTATGTAAGATTTAAGCATCGATATCTGTAAACTCTGTAACTTAGCCTACATAAGACTTGCATGGAAGAAATGGCTTGGACCCTAGCTGTGTAAATTTAAGTGTTGTGGCTCTCTAGACACAAGAGTAGATTGGTCTGGCAGGGGAGGGACGCAGATGAGACTCTGCTTATACCTGAGTCCATGTGCGTGGTGGCTCTTGGGATGGAGATTGCCAAAAGGGCAGCAATTGGCTTTGCATTATCTGAATATTCATTTTTGGTCATTGGAGGGTGCAATGTAAATGCTGAGGGCCCATCATTCATGAATTTTCCTAGCTAGTAATGAAACAGTAAAGAGAATACTGGTTCAGATTATAAGTACCAGCTGTCTTATATTTGCCTGACTCGGTGTTTTGTTGGGCATGGTTTACATATGAATGCTATCTTGGTGAATACTTAAGTTGCTACATCAGAAACATATTAAGTCCTTGCCTTTTCTTTTCCCCCTTTGTTCCTACTATTAGGGGTTCAAGGTATTTAACTTGAGAGAGTCGCAGTAAGAGCATGTGCAAAAAAAATATTAGTGACGCCACGGGGGAAAATTCTGATTGTCTCTTCTCCTTTCTTATTACTGCTACTTCTTTTGCATTCTTTGATTTCTTATGTGACAACTATGATTGATATTAGTGTGTTAGCATAGGTTTTATATACTTACTAAGGACCTTTACTCTTAGTGTGATCCTAACTAAGGACATGATCATTGCGTCGGTCTTAATAAGGGACTCGATAGATTGCTAGCTAGGCTAAGTTTATCTCCTATTTGCTGGGTAAATAATGTGTATGCTGACGGTAACCTGCCGGTCCCAAATCTATGCGCAAACTTGACCGGAATGAGTGCGGTACTACTGAACTGATAGAGCTGGTTAGTCAAAAAGTCACTCTGCGTGGTCCTGATTGTGGTGGCGGCCTGCTGACCGTTGTCTTTGATTGATTGACGAGGAACGCACAGCTAGTGTGATGTTCTGCAACATGTGCTGATGCTGTGGCTGCGCTGTGCTCGCGCTCGCTGTTTTCCGCTAACCCGTGGGCTGGACTGCTGGAGGCTTGACCAAAACTCCCACAACTGCATGGCGCCAGGCAACTACAACACGGTCCCGGTGGAGAAATCGATCGCTTTCCATGTCGTCGTCTGGTGCGTTCTCTAGTCTTTGGCTAGGCCTCCCTAGTGACTAGTAGGAGGGATTTTCAACGTCTCTGATCTGATTATATAGAAGAAGAAAATAAAGAAGCTGCAGAGTTCCCTGCTGCATTGGTCACGTTGTTGCAGTCGGACGTGTCAGCAGACAAAGCAAGGTCCTGCAGTCCGGTTTCGTGATGAATTCAGCGTGCGGGCCGACGGAAAACACAGCGCAGACCGACCCCGCGGTATCCGTGCGGATCCAAGCAGCGGCGTCGTTGGCATTGGCGATGACAATGCTTTCGTTTTCGTGCCAAGCGACGGCCGGCATTATATTGCCGGCTGGTCGTCGTAACAGTGCAGCGCCCGGCAGGATGGATGGAGCAGCGGATGCGGCGGCGCGTCATTCTCGCCAGTGCCATGCCTGCCGTAGCCTGCACCTGATTCAGAGTCCCGCCGGCCAGGCCGTTGGGTCGGCGTGAAACAGCGTCGTCGAGAGTGCAGCATACGAAACCGAGTCCGTCTACACATGGCCTGGATCCGATCGGAATATCGGTTTGCCAGGGTCAGCCGTCCATTGGATCTCTCCTGACATTTCTGTGCTAGATCACACCGGCAGATTCGATGCTTCAGACTCCTGAATTGAATAATCACACCGGCAGATCGACCGGCTTTATCAGAGTATCAGTGACGCTACCTACGCCGCGTCCGGCCGGCGCGCTGTCGACCCGCCTAAAAACCTGCCATTCCAAATCAAGCAACACGAAACCGCGGGACGAAAGTACCGATGCAGAATGGTACTCCCTCCCTCCATGAAGCATCTATAGGCTGTGTGTCGTCAGTGTATGTGTGACCAAACTTTTACAAAATATTGTTTGTATTTATGACTTCAAATTAATTTATTAAAAAATATATTTTATAACGAATCTAATGATATTTATTTGATAACACATATATTGTTAGTTTTTATTTATAATTAATTAAACTTGAGATACTAAACCATGACACTATGCTAGAATTGTATATTTTTTGGGACGAAGGGAGTACGAGATATTAAACCATGATACTGTGCTAGAATTGCATATTTTTTTGGACGAAGTGACTACTAGTATTCCACATGGAACGTGGGACCCATCCATCCAACTCATTCATTCACCTGGCTGCAAGTTGGTGGGACAGTAGATCGTGCTCACGGGACACGTATGGGCGTGTGTTTGTGCAAATTCCACTATAAATAGCAGCTACCAGACCTTCTTCGATTCTCATTCAGAGAACACAAAGTGCAGACATAGCGCTAGCATTCAGTGTAGTGTCGGAACTCGGAAAGCAGAAACAGAAACCGTAGCCGTACGATTTGCAGCACAAAGCAATGACGGGTCCGATGGAGATTCCGGTGATCGATCTCAGCGACCTCAACGGCGGCGACGAGGAGAGGTCGCGGACCCTGGCGGAGCTCCACGACGCCTGCAAGGACTGGGGCTTCTTCTGGGTATGATACATACATAGCTTGACAAGTTCTTTTTATATGCGTGCTCATCATCATCGATCAATCATCATATGAGCCGCCGCTGCCCCGCGCAGGTGGAGAACCACGGCGTGGACGCGCTTCTGATGGACGAGGTCAAGCGCATCGTCTACGGCCACTATGAGGAGCACCTCGAGGCCAAGTTCTACGCCTCCGACCTCGCCAAGAACCTCGAGACAGACGGCCCTGAAGGTGATGAGCCCTCCGACGAGGTGGACTGGGAGTCCACCTACTTCATCCAGCACCGCCCCAAGACCAACGTCGCCGACTTCCCGGAGATCAACGACACGCCGGCGCGCAGGGAGACGCTGGACGCGTACATCGCCCAGATGGTGTCTCTGGCGGAGCGCCTGGGCGAGTGCATGAGCCTCAACCTGGGCCTCCCCGGCGGGCACGTCGCCGACACCTTCGCGCCGCCGTTCGTGGGCACCAAGTTCGCCATGTACCCGTCGTGCCCGCGCCCGGAGCGGGTGTGGGGCCTGCGCGCGCACACCGACGCCGGCGGCATCATCCTGCTCCTCCAGGACGACGTCGTGGGCGGGCTTGAGTTCCTCAGGGGCGGCAAGGAGTGGGTCCCCGTCGGGCCCACCAGGGGCGGGAGGCTCTTCGTCAACATCGGGGACCAGATCGAGGTGCTCAGCGGCGGCGCCTACAAGAGCATCGTGCACCGCGTCGCGGCCGGGGACCAGGGCCGCCGCCTGTCCGTGGCCACGTTCTATAACCCGGGCCCCGACGCCGTGGTGGCGCCGGCCAGGGAGGACGCGGCGGCGCTGGCGTACCCCGGTCCCTACAGGTTCGGGGACTACCTCGAGTACTACCAGGGCACCAAGTTCGGCGACAAGGACGCCAGGTTCCAGGCCGTCAAGAAGCTGCTCGGTTAAGCCATCGATCCAGCAACTGCATGCCAGCACCGGCAGCTAGCTTAGTTCGTGGATCATCGTTGCGTTTCGATTTCGAGCTTGCTTGTTGTTGATCCATTGTCTGCATAGTAGTATGCACTGGGGGTGATCGCGTGTTTAAATTTAGCAAATCTTTTATGTAGTCATTATCATTTTACTGGTACTATGTATTCAGCTGCCTGTGTGGTTGAGTGGTTGACTATACAATGTTGCGGCTAAAGGGCGCACCCTGTTTGGTAGACTTGCAGTCTTGCACATACCACATACGATGTTCACTTTGTTTCCCAGTCAACAGTCATAGTCACAGGTAAGTAACTAAAAACTAAGTAAGTACGTGCTTTGGAAAAAAACGGTCACAAATCACAACTGCCTAAGATATACTTTTTGTTCTTAGAGAAAAAATCCCCAGCAAGTTGGGCATGAAAAACACACATTAGATGGAAACACGGGTGAATCCCACACAGGGTAGGAGGCAACGCTTTCATCCAGAGCAAAGAGTATTCAAAAGGTAACTTTCCGGTAAGACGTTTTCTTTGCCGTTAATGCCATTTCTAGAGATATGCACCACTATTGTACATCCGTGCACTGATATTGTTTTTTAATGTCTATGAGTCCACGCTTGTGCCTGCATTATGCCTCTCTTGTCATTGTTTGCCTATTTTAGGCAATTCTAGTTTTCATCGGCCACTGTACCCTATTTGTCACAACTATCATCGTTAATTACTAAACAATATAGTATAAAATACATTAATACACAACACACGTTTTGGGGCAGACTTGCATGTTCTTATTCAAAATTTCATGATTATACAAACTAAAACCTAATTGTTACACACTACTTCAGTATCAATGTCGCTATATGGTAGAATCATTTTGAATCAGCCATTTTGTGGCCATCACATAGCTCAATTGCGGAAGGGTCCGGCACAGGTACGATATAATTATTCAATACAGATCAATTACAATAGTTAATCATAACCAACAAAAAAGGAAACAAATACAATCAATTTAAAAATAGAAACAAAAAAAAATCAATCTATAGGTGCAGGAAACTTGTTCTTGCATGTCGCCTGGATGTTGCAACTGGTACTCACGGTTTGGAACACTGATTAATAAATGAATCAATATCAAAATAGCCACGAGAAAACGTAGTCTTTGCTACCACCGTGTAATCTCTTCAACCTGGCATGGTTGTCCAATGCTTACTTTCTTCGGTAAATCTTGGAAAGAGAACTTGTCAGTTATACATATTGTTCGTGCATTTATAAAAAAAAAAACAAGGGAAAACTCATATGCGAGATAGAAGAGATGGGATGTAACAGACACGAGAGAGAGAGAGAGAGAGAGAGAGAGAGAGAGAGAGAGAGAGAGAG
>JALGXP010001329.1:0-14654 GCA_023333625.1 Bothriochloa decipiens
CCGAGGAGTTAGGGTCAAGATATAAGATGGTGTCAGGGCCAAGGAAGGGCATTGGCATCAAAGCTATGGCGTGGTTGCGGTCTTCACGGCAACGGGGCCCGCCGTGCTGATTTTTTGGTAGAAGGTAAGAGACGGGAAGTTTGGGTCGGGAGACATGCTCCATGAGGTGGTCAAGGGCAGTATATGACCCAGGGAGTTAGGGTGGAGAGATAAGATGGCGTCAGGGCAAAGGAAGGGCATTGGCATTGAATCTATGGTGCAGTTGTGGCCTTGATGGCAACGGGGACCGCCGTAAGAGATGGGAAAGTTTGGGTCGGGAGACATGCTCCATGAGGCCGGCAAGGGAAGAATTTGACCTAGGGAGTTAGGGTGGAGAGATAAGATGGTGTCAAGGCTATGGAAGGTCCTTGTCATCAAAGCTATGGTGCGGTTGCGGCCTTGACGGTAACAGGGACCGCCGCGTTGATTTTTCGACAGATCATAAGAGACGAGGAAGTTGGGGTCCGGGAGACATGCTCCACGAGGTGGGTAAGGGGGAATTCAAGCCGGGGAGTTAGGGTCAAGAGATAAGATGGTGTCAGGGCCAAGGAAGGGCATTGGCATCGAAGCTATGGTGTGGTTGTAGCCTTGACGGTTACGGGGACCACCGTGCTGAGTTTTCGGCGGATCTTGAGAGACGGGGAAGTTAGGGGCTGTGAGACATGCTCTGTGAGCCGAGAAAGGGGGAATTTGAGCCAGGGAGTTAGGGTGGAAAGATAAGATGATGTTAATTCTGACGAAGGACCTTAGCATTGAAGCTATGGTGCAATTGTGGCCTTGACGGCAACGGGGACCGCAGTGCAGATTTTCTGGTGAATCATAACAGACGGGGAAGTTTGTGTTGGGAGACATGCTCCACGAGGTGGGCAAGGGTGGAATTTGACCCAAGGAGTTAGGGTGGAGAGATAAGATGTGTTAGGGCTGAGGAAGGGCCTTGGCGTCAAAGCTATGGTGCGGTTGTGGCCTTGACGACAACGGCGACCGCTGTGCTGATTTTTTGGTGGATCCTAGGAGACGGGAAAGTTAGGGTCCATGAGACATGCTCTGTAAGGCAGGCAAGGGCGAATTTGACCCAAGCAATTAGGGTGGAGAGATTAGATGATGTTAGTTCCATGGAAATGCCTTGGCATTGAAGTCAAAGCTATGGTGCGGTTGCGGCCTTGATGGCAACGGGACCGTCGTGCTGATTTTTTGGTGGATCGTAAGAGATGGGGAAGTTTGGGTCAGGAGACATGCTCCACGAGGTGGGCAAGGGCAGAATTTGACCCAGAGAGTTAGGGTGGGGAGATAAGATGGTGTCAGGGCTAAGGAAGGGCCATGGCATCGAAGCTATGGCGTGGTTGCGGCCTTGACGACAACGGGGCCCGCCGTGCTAATTTTTTGGCGTATCGTAAGAGACGGGCAAGGGCGAAATTTGACCTAGGAATTAGGGTGGAGATATAAGATGGTGTCAGGGCTGAGGAAGGGCCTTGGCATCAAAGCTAACGTGCAGTTGTGGCCTTGCCGGCAACGGGGACCACCGTGCTAATTTTTTGGCAGATCTTAAGAGATGGGGAAGTTAGGGTCCGTGAGACATGCTCTGCAAGCCGGGCAAGTGGGAATTTGACCTAGGGAGTAAGGGTGGAGAGACAAGGTGATGTCAGTTCCAAGGAAGGGCCTTGGCATTGAAGCTATGTGTCGATACCCAGGAAATGGGTACCCTAAACCCTTGGTTTACCGAACTAAACCCCGCAAAATCGGCAACTCGACCCCTCCGGTAACCTCCCGCGCTAACGTACGAAGGCCCGCAGGCTGTGACATATCGGGCTGACCCACGAATGAACAACAACGGCCCAAAGCTAGAGCCTGCCCGAGAGGTTACCAAACGGACTAGTACTGTACACCCGAGAGGTTACCGAATGGACTAGTACTGTACACCCGAGAGGTTACCGAATGGACTAGTACTATACACCCGAGAGGCTACCGAACGGACCGGTACTGTACACTCGAGGGTACAATCCGGGTGAACCCTCGAAGATGAAACTTCGCCCACCGAACGAGCCCACCCTCGAGGACGTAACTTCGCCCGTCGAACGAGCCTGCCCCCAAATACGGAACTTCGTTCGGGCGAATGGGTGGTCCTCGAGGACAGTGCACCCCTCGGCTACCGACTCTCCCAAACGGATCCGAGCGCATTTAATGTGATCTATCTAGCCCCGCCTAACCACATGGCCACAATTATGGTAACAGTTGCAGGCGTGGCGGTCAAATCTGCTTTTACCGCCCATGCCCCGGAATCCCGCAAGTCATACTACGCTGTTGCACCATACCGAGCACTGTGCCATGACCAGCACCGCCTCGTGACGTATAAACTATCGTGTTTTCCACATTTTTCGGGATTCAGCCTTATCCAGCGAGGCTTGACCTCCTCGGCACGACCCCCCCCGACTCCGGCCAAGACCCTCGACCGTCGCCCCTCGACATCAACAAGCAAACCCTCGAGCAGGACTCAACAACTCCCGACGCGACGGGAGCAGGACCTCCCATACCGACGGACATCGCTACAGCGGCACCGACGTGATCGGCCTCAATGTCGTACATCATTAGCTGTGCGGACTCAAAATACGTGTACCCCTGTGCCCCTCCTTCATCTATAAAAGGAGGCGCCAGGACCTACGAAAGAAGGATCGATCGAGAGATAGAAACACTAAGTCTTTAGATCACAGAACGACACCATGAGCTTGTGTAGGGTCGAGAGCTAGGTGCCCGACCGCCAAAGCTCCACCTCACACTGCTCACACCTGCTTGTATTTTCCCCTGTACTAGCACTTCGGTGCAAGATAACACGACTATCCTCCCCCCCGCTGGACGTAGGGCCTTCTTTGCCCGAACCAGGATAAATCATTGTGTCCTTCTTGCATCACCCACCGGATAGGGAGCACGCGGTTACAATATTACTCGTTGGTGTTAACCCCTCGAGGGTCAAAACACCAACAGTTCGCGCACCAGGTAGGGGAGCCACGTGTCACTAATGATTTCCTGCCATTTTTCCAGATGGGCGACTTTGTTTCACCACTTCCGCACACTACGGTGATCTGGTTTGGGAGCCTGGAATTCATGACCCTCGACCAGGGCTACGACATGACCCTGCTCTCAATCAGTGACCCGAACGGAGGTCGTGGTACGCCCCCACGCTCTTGGGGGGCCGCTCACCAATCTCACGACCATGCTTCCACATCCAGAAGGAGGCACGGTCGGCGCCGTCATCGCCATCAACCTAAGTCGGGGAGGGTTCCCGCCGTTTTCTCCTCACCCCTGACCGGAGATGAGGAACCTCTGGTTGAGGGAGTATCTGACCCGAATTCAGAGGCAGAGGACAAACTGGCAAGATCCCATCGCAACCCAGACTCCACTTTCGCAGTGCGCTCGTCGAGGAAGCACGACGAAGCCCCCGCTCGGTCGAGCTTGTTCCCGCACGAGCTGTTCGAGCATCGTCAGGGGCCTTCGTTCGACTTCAACAATTCCACGACGATGATCACCACAGCGACCCATTCCAACATGAGCACATTGGAGGACTGCCTAGGCGCCCTTCTCCGTGTGATAACGGACATGGGAACTGTCATACCGGCCTCCGAGGGTTCGGCCTTCGCGAGAGCGCCCGGCCCCCGGAGGTACACCGTCAGCACCCTTCGGCGGCAGCTGCAGGAGGAGGCACGGGGACAATTCCCCATCTTCTACTGCGGCGACCCTGACTCTGACTCTGATCATTGGGATCCTACCCGCGAGTGCCTCCACATCAATGGTGGTGTTGACTCCGATCAGGAAACCATCGATCCGGCGGCCACGGCAGCCACCGCCGTTGCGGGGGGGTGCTCCCCCCAGAGCAGAGGACCAACAACCAGATGCACCTCGAGAAGTGTGCCCCCGTCCTGGTGAGCAGGATGCACAGCTGGCACAGATTCGAGAGTTGCAGGCGAAGCTCGCCGACGAGCAGGAACGCTTGCGCCTACTCGAGCTGACCCTCGAGCAAGAGCGGCGACCGCCCGACGGTAGAGCCCGAGCCAGGGCCCGAGAAGTCAACTGGCAGATCATCGAGGCAGGAGCACCCGAGCAACCCGCCAACCGTTATCCCCGAGCAAGCCAGAACATTGTTGCAGCGGCTATGCTCCTTCACAATATGCCCGCGCCATCCAACTCGCAAGCTTGGCGGATACAGCGCGAGGTCGAGGATCTCCTCCAAGTTGCTGCCGTCCAGCAAGCCGAGAGCTCAGCCTCGAGGCGTCGAGGGGCTGCCTCTGAACCTCAGGTCGAGCCCTCCTAGCCCGAAAAGGAGGGCTCGGTCGATCAGGGGGCGCCCCCCCCGATAGAACAGGAAGCCGGCCCGAGAACGTATCAACGACGACCACGCTCCCGTGACGCACGCCTCGACATTATTGAGAACCGCCGACGCAAGCACGGGGATGCCGAGGCTCGAGGGTACAGCGCCCATCATGGAGGGCATTACGACAGCGACGAGGACCGATGGGCCCCGGAGCCACCGGGTCCCCGAGTCTTCAGCAGGGTGATCCGCTATGCCCAGCTGCCCGACAAGTTTCGACCCCCCACGAGCATCGTCAAATACAACGGCGAAACCAATCCTGAACTTTGGCTAGCTGACTTTCAGCTGGCCTGTTAGGCGGGGGGCGCGTGATGATCATGCCATCATACGTCACCTACCCCTGTTCCTGTCTGACATCGCGCGTAGGTGGCTCGAGGAGCTTCCCCCTGACCAGATTCGTGGCTGGGTCGACCTTGTCCGGATCTTCGAGGGGAACTTCAAAGGTACCTACGTGCATCCCAGGAACTCCTGGGAACTGTGCAACTGCAAGCAGAAACTGGGGGAGTCTCTTCATGACTTCGCTCGACGATTCTCCAAGCTCCGCACCGAACTACCCCACATCTCTGATCTCGACGTCGTTCTAGCGTTTTTTGCGGGTACAACCTACAAGGACCTAGTTCGTGAGTTATAGGGCGTAACCGCCCCAACACCGTCGACGAGCTCATGGATGTGGTCACCAACTACGCGGCTGGCGAAGAGGCCATCGGCGCCTCCTTCAGTGACGGGAAGGACAAAGGAAAAACGCCGACAGTCGACAACGCCGGAGGCTCGAGCAAAGGGCCGAAGAGAAATAACAAGAAGAAGAAAAATCAGCAAGGCAAGCGTGAGGCTGCAGAAGATGATCTCGTCGCTGCAACCGAACGCAAAAGACCTTGAGGCCCCCCGAGGGTGCCATCTTCGACAAAATGCTCGAGGAGCCCTGTCCTTACCATAAGGACGAGGCAAGGCACAAGCTTAAGGACTGCCGCATGCTTCGAAGGCACTTCGAGCAAGTGAGCGTGAAGAAAGGTGACGACAAGAAAGACCAAGGCGGTGGTGAGGGAGACAACGGGGAAGACGGAAAGTTCCCCGAAGTCTATGACTGCTACATGATCTACGGGGGCCCCTCGACCCAGCTCACGCCCCGACAGCGTAAGCGGGAGCATCGAGAGGTCTTCTCCGCTCGTGTCGCGACCCCTCACTACCTCGACTGGTCTGATGTGCCCATCACTTTCAACCACGATGACCATCCGGATCGAGTCCCCAACCCCGGGGCCTATCCGCTCGTCGTCGACCCAATCATCATCAACACCCACCTCTCGAAGGTCCTCATGGACGGCGGCAGCAGCCTGAACGTCATCTACCTCAAGACCCTCGACCTCCTGGGAGTCAGGAGGTACCAACTCCGACCTAGTGTCGGGGGGTTCCATGGCGTCGTGCCAGGGAAGAAGGCTTTCCCCGTCGGCCGTATCGACCTTCCTGTCTGTTTTGGCACCCCTGCCAACTTTAGGAAAGAGACCCTCACCTTCGAGGTGGTCGGGTTTCACGGGACGTATCACGCCATCATCGGCCGACCGGGCTACGCGCAGTTCATGGCGATCCCGAACTACACCTACCTCAAGCTCAAGATGCCACGACCCAAAGGCGTCATCACTGTCGCCTCCTCCTACGAGCACACGTACGACTGCAATGTCGAATGCGTCGAATATGGGGAGGCCGTCGAGCAAAATGCCACGATAGCTGCGACCCTCGAGCACCTCATCGACGAGATGCCAAACCCCAAGCGACACGCCGACAACTTCGAGCCAGCACAAGACACCAAGAAAGTCCCCCTCGACCCGAGCTGCCCATGTGAGAAGGTGCTAACGATTAGCGCCGACCTTGAGGACAAATAGGAAGCCGTGCTCATCGACTTTCTCCGCGCGAACGCCGATATGTTTGCGTGGAGTCCCTCGAATATGCCGGGCATATCGAGGGAAGTCGCTGAGCACGCCTTGGAAATCCGGGCCGGGTCCAGACCGGTGAAGCAACGCCTGCGCCGCTTCGACGAGGAGAAGCGCAGGATCATTGGCGAGGAGGTACATAAGCTTTTGGTGGCTGGATTCATCAAGGAGGTCCATCACCCTAAATGGTTAGCTAATCCCGTGTTAGTTAAGAAAAAGAATGGAAAAATGCATATGTGTATTGACTACACTAGTTTAAACAAAGCATGTCCCAAAGTTCCGTTTCCTTTACCACGCATTGATCAAATTGTTGACTCTACCGCGGGATGTGAAACCCTCTCATTCCTCGATGCTTATTCCAGCTACCACCAAATCAAGATGAAAGAGTCTGACCGGCTTGCGACTTCCTTCATCACACCTTTTGGCATGTACTGCTACATCACCATGCCCTTTGGCCTTCGAAACGCCGGGGCAACGTATCAACAGTGCATGCTACACGTCTTCGGCGAACACATAGGTGACACGTCTTCGCCTGAGAAATGTGTCTTTGGAGTGCCTCGAGGCATGCTCCTCGGGTACATCATCTCCCAGCACGAGATCGAGGCCAACCCCGAGAAGGTGGCGGCCATCACGTGAATGGGGCCGATTCAGGATCTCAAGGGCGTGCAGAGGGTCACGGGCTGTCTCGCGGCCCTCAGCCGCTTCATCTCACATTTGGGAGAGAAGGCCATGCCTCTGTACCGCCTCTTGAAAAAATCAGAGCGATTCACATGGACCGCGGAGGCCGAGGTGGCCCTCGACGAACTCAAAGCCAAGCTGACATCCACTCCGATTCTCGTCCCTCCTCGACCAGCGACGTCGACTGAACCACCTGAGCCCCTCCTCCTCTATGTCGCCACAACCACTCAGGTGGTCAGCGCAGCCATAGTGGTGGAGAGGCAAGAGGAAGGGCACGTTTTGCCTGTCCAGCGACTGGTTTACTTCGTCAGTGAAGTGCTTTCGGAAACAAAAATCCGCTACCCACAGGTGCAGAAGCTGCTCTACGCCATCGTCCTTACGCGTCGCAAGCTCCAGCACTACTTCCTTAGCCACCCGGTTACTGTGGTATCCTCGTTCCCCTTGGGGGAGATCATCCATAACCAGGAGGCTGCTGGAAGGATCGCTAAGTGGTCGGTCGAGCTCATGGGAGAGACCATCACCTACGCACCACGGAAGGCCATCAAGTCTCAAGTGCTGGCGGATTTCGTCACCGAGTGGACCAACACTCAGTTGCCGCCAGTCCAAATCCAAGCCGAGCTGTGGACGATGTACTTCGACGGGTCGCTCATGAAGACAGAAGCTTGCTCTTCATTTCACCCCTCGGAGTCCACATGCTCTACGTCATTCGCATCCACTTTGCCGCTTCTAACAATGTCGCGGAGTACGAAGCACTTGTCGCTGGGTTACGAATCGCCCTTGAACTCGGGGTCCGACGCCTTGATGTTCGAGGCGACTCGCAGCTAATCATCGACCAAGTGATGAAGGCCTCGAGCTGCCATGACGCCAAGATGGAAGCATACTGCAACGAAGTGCGCAAGTTGGAAGACAAGTTCCATGGCCTCGAGCTCAGTCATATCGCTCGACGATACAACGAAGCCACGGATGAGCTCGCAAAAATCGCATCGACTCGAGGTACAGTCCCTCCGGACGTGTTCTCGAGGGACCTCTTCGAGCCCTCCGTCGATTTGGGCTCGGGGGCTTACGCTACGGCCTCGAAGCTCCACCCCACGACCTCGACCAGGGCCCCCTCGACCGGGGCCCAGGTTATGGAGATCCAGGAGACCCCTCCTCCGTCGAACCCACCACCGGATTGGCGAGCCCCTTTACTCGACTGCCTCATTCGGGGGGAGTTTCTGGAGGACCGGACCGAAGCTTGAAGAATCACGCGACGAGCCAAGTCCTACGTCATATACGGTGATGGCAAGGAACTCTACAGGCGAAGCCACTCAGGCGTTCTTCAGCGCTGCATTACCATCGAGGAAGGCAGGAGGCTCCTCGAGGACATACACTCGGGGGCCTGCGGCCATCACGCAGCACCAAGGACCTTCGTAGGCAATGCCTTCGACAGGGTTTCTACTGGCCGACCGCCATTTTCGATGCCATGAACATCGTCCGCTCGTGCAAAGGGTGTCAATTTTACGCCAAGCAGACGCACCTCCTAGCTCACGCCCTACAAATGATCCCCATCACCTGGCTGTTCGTGGTCTGGGGCTCAATCTTGTGGGGCCTCTCAAGAGGACAACCAAAGGGTACACGCACCTGCTCGTTGCCATCGACAAGTTTACCAAGTGGATCGAGGCCTGGCCCATCAGCAACATCCACTCCGAATGGGTGGTTGAGTTCTTCACCGACATCATTCATCGCTTCGGGGTCCCAAACGTCATCATCACTGACAATGGCACATAGTTCATCGGCAAGAAGTTCTTGGACTTCTGCGATCACCATCACATCCGTGTGAATTGGTCCATGGTTGCACATCCTCGAACTAACGGCCAGGTCGAGCGCGCCAATGGCATGATTTTGCAAGGCCTCAAGCCAAGGATCCTCAACCGCCTCAGCAAGCACGGAAAAAAATGGGCTGCGGAGCTGCCATCGGTCCTATGGAGCTTAAGGACAACACCTAGTCGAGCCATGGGCTTCACCCCATTCTTCTTGGTCTATGGGTCCGAGGCCGTCCTCCCCACTGACCTTGAGTATGGATCCCCTCGACTAAAGGTATACAACAAGCAAAGCAACAAAGAAGCCCTCGCAAACGCCGTCGACCAGCTCGAGGAGGCTCGAGACATGGCGCTAATTCACTCCACGAGGTATCAGCAAAAACTTTGACGCTACCACGACAAGCACGTGCGCCCGAGGGACTTCCAGGTTGGAGACCTCGTCCTATGTCGACGACAGAACAACAAGGGACGTCACAAGCTGACCCCGCCATGGGAAGGCCCATACACCGTAGCTAAGATGCTAAAGCCCGGGACGTACAAGCTCGCTAACGACAAAGGCGAAATCCTCACCAACGCATGGAACATCGAACAGCTACGTCGTTTCTACCCTTAGGGCACCAGTGCCCTTGTACATTCTTGCATGTTTTGTACATTTCCGCATGACAAATATAAGGAGTACTTTCGATTATAAGTTCAAACTTGTTATTGTACATGCAAGAGGTAGCCTCGACCCTGTCTCGCCAGAGTCGAGCCTCCCTCAGGGGCTAACGGGGGGGACCCCCTAAGTTCCCCCCTAAGTTCCTAAAAATATGAATGACTTTTTGGCACGCCTCCTTTTCGCTTCCCAACTAAGTTGAAAAATGCCTCAAACTCCCTAGGGGTCGAGGGCTGTCGAGCCGGAGCTCTCCTACGCCTCCGGGCTACGGTGCCTCCACTCACTCCCCCCTCGAGGGATACGAGCTTGCATCTAATGCTCAGTCGAAAAGCAAGAGTCAGGCGATCAGAACTCGAGCGCTTCTTCTTTCTCACGCCTCAATACGCTTTGCGACTAAGTAGAAAATGCCTCGAACTCCCTAGAGGGTCGAGGGCTGTCGAGCCGGGAGCTCTCCTACGCCTCCGGGCTATGGTACCCCCACTCGCTCCCCCCTCGAGGAATACGAGCTTGCGTCGAAAACTTAGTCAAAAAAGCAAAGTCTAGGTGAAAAGAAAGCAGAAAAAGCTCGAAAGTAAAATGACAAATCGCATTATGATAAATGCATTAATGTTCAAAAAGGGCTTTCAAAGCCACATTGAATATAAGTTACAAAAACTAATTCATTACATGGGCACCTTCGCCCAGCCTTGCCCTACAGGCCCGCTCCGTCGCCGCCCTCGTCGACGTGGTACCCTCCATCCACAGGGGGGAGGACTTCGTCCTCGAACAGCTTCGCCAGCGCTCCCCCCGGCCTCTCGGCGTCATTGATGAGCCCTCGGCATCGTTCCTCATTCTCGATGTCGGTCTTCGAGATATCCAGAACGAAGCCTTGGGCCATGACATTCTTGTCAAAGACGAAGCCGGAAGAGACCACTGCAAGGGCCCGCTTCACGCTGGTGTGAAGCGCCTCCCGCACGCGATCTCGAAGGGTGGCGTCGAGGTAGTAGATCTGGTCAATGAGCCCGGTGCCCGGGATGTCTTCTTCAGTACCCTCGACAGGCCCGACCTCCCAGGAGGCGCAGAGCCCGTCGAGGGCAACCCGGAGCCGACCGAGAAGCGCCCCCTCCGCCGCGAGGCTCTCCTGCAGCGCCTTGGCAGCGGTCTGGGTAGCGAGCAGCTCTGACTTGAGGCCTAAAACACAAAGCAAGAATCAGACAAAACCATACAGGAAGAAAAAAAGATCAAAAGCCTTTTAAGGAACTTACCAGCACAGCGAGTCTTGAGGGCGTTGCGATCCCCCAGCACGGCATCGCGCTCCCCCCGAGCCTCGTCCCGCTCTCGCTGGGCCTCCTTGAAGGCCCGGGTCACCTCCGTTTTCTCGAAGTGGAGGGTCTCGAGGGCATCACCAGCCAGGATGATGGCCTGCTCCTTCTCTTGGAGGGTAGCCTTCATTGCCTCGAGCTGGGTTTCCAGGCCAGCGGCTCAGTTCTTCTCCTCCTGGACCAAAGCGGAGAGGGCGTTGCATGCGGCGGAGACCTCAGCAAATTTGGCCTCACCAAAGCGAGCTCGACGCCCAGCTTCAACAAGTGCCGCAGCCACACTCGGGACCGCTCGGCCTCCTCCCAGCACTTGACCTCCGTCGGATCATTCATCTCGATCCCCGGAGCGCTGGAGTCGCTAAGTTCTCGGAGTATGATGCGCTCCTTGCCCCAACATGGAAGGACCGTCTTGACCTTGGTTCGCGCCAAGGACTTGATCTCGTCCACCACGTCGTGTGGGGCGCTGTAACGCACGGCCAACTCTGTCGGGCCGCTGAACTCCGACGCGGCGCCGGCACTCCTTAGCCCGTGGTCGGAAGATGACCTCCTCAGCAGTCCAGAAGACGCCGTCTTCTCCAGCCGCTCTGTCGACGGTTGTAGCGGCTGGCTTGACACTGCTTCTGGCGCCTCCGGGCCCAGCGAAAGGGTCGAGGCCGTCGCCTCCCCCAACACCACGACTTGTGGCATCGGCAGGACCAACATCGACGCGTCCGCCGCTGGGCTCAGTGCCGAGGCCTCCTCTGGTTGTGCCTGTGGGACCATCGATGCCTTCGACGCCGTTTCTCCTTCGGCCAGCAGCTTCTCTAGGGTAATCACAGACACGCATTGCTTGGGCAGTCCAGTAGTCTCCTCCGCCTCTGACGTCTTAGGCGGTTGCTGCGCCGGCGGGTCCAGCGGCGCCGTGTCCCTCGGCAGTGTCTGCTGCGCCTACTAATGCTGGGGCTGGCCCCCAGATTCCTCCTCCTCCCGCCGCTCTGACGGCTCCTTCTCCTCCTCCTGCTGCGGCCGTGGTAGCTCCGCTTCTTGCAGGGCCCCCTGCTCCTGCTCCCTCTGGGCCTCGAGCTCGCGTAGCCCCGCCGGCCAGGGCCTCCACTCTTCCCTCGAGGGGGGAGGGCCATGGTCTCCTCACCCTCAAGGTCCATGATGACTACCTCCTCCCCCGGCTCGTGGCCCTCGGGGGCTCCCGCCTTGGGTGCAGGGATCGAGGCCTCCGGCCCGCCAGGAGTGGAAGCTCCTGGCGTCGGGCCACCACCCCCTAGTGCCGGGCCGAGCTCGAGGGCGGCAGGCAACGACATCAAGGAGGCGCTCCCTCCCTCATGCGTCCTCCCCGGCTCGGAGTCGCCGCCCATCACGGCCCCTGAGACGCTCGACCCTGCAACAAGAGTGGAACCCATTAGCCTACCGCGCGCCATAGCACCGAGGGCTGAGGATAACCACTTGGCTTCCCACAGAGCCAAGGGCCTCGACGTCGCACCTGTGACCGGGGCCTCCATCTTCGCGGCTGCATCCATCTTGAGCCACTTAGCCGATGCAAGAGAGGCCTCCTCGATTCGGCGTTTAGGCCTATATAGGAAGCAGAACGGCAAAAAGTCTATTAAATGGCACAAACAAGATGTAAACAACGACATTTACCCGAAGGGGATGGAAGCCTTTCAGGTCCCCCTCGAACCACTAGCAGGTTTCGAGGCCCCTCCTGAAGCCAAGCTCTTCCCAGGGCTGAGGCTGCTTGGGGCCATCGGTGGGGTCGCCGCGCCTCCCTGCCTCAACGGGGCCTCCTGGGCACGGCTCTGCTCCGCCCACGCCGACGACCGGGACCGGGTTTCCCGGATCAAAGTGGGCGGGGTCCCGCCTCGAGTATGACACGAGGAGGGTGAACCCCCTCGAGGCGAGGCCTCGACCCCCTTTTTCCGCGCCGACGCTCCGAAGCCGACGCCACCAGCTGGGGGGCGCGCTGCTCCGCCACCTCCTCCTGCACGAAGCGGCGTTCAGCATAGGAGGAACCCAGCAACATGCGCTCGAGGCGCCCCTCCACCCCCTTGACATCATCACTGTCATCATCATCTTCATCTCCCTCGGACAAGGGAGACTCCTCCTCTGGGAGCCCGTCGCGCCTCTGCTCAGCGCGGCGCTTCGCAAGTCTCTCGCGCTCCCGGAGCTTTTTGGCTTTCTTCTTCGCCTCCTCGTCCTTACTCCACTTCTCTTGTTGGGCGGTGAAGCGTCTTACCTGATGGTCAGGAGCGTCCTCCCTCAGTGGGGGCCTCGATCTTCGGTAGTCGATTCTCCCCTACACAAAGACGTTTAGTCACACGGACAAGAGAAAAAAGGGGGAGAGGGGGGAAACGAAGGAAGGCATGGGTCGAGGCACTCACCAGGTCGAGGCAACCCTCCTCCGGCCGCATGGGGAGGCAGTTGACGTCTTCCACCCTAAACGAGCCAGAGACCATGCTCTTTACCTGCGCGATGACTTCCGAGGCGGACGGCCTCTCGTCGGACATCCGGCACCTCTTGAGAACCTCGGGTGCCATCGAGGGGAGCATCTCGTCCAACCGCAATGGACGCTCCATCAGAGGGAGCACCCGTCGACTGTGGAAGGCCGAGACCACCACACCCGCCATCAGGCCTGCCTCTCGAAGGGTCCTCATCGCGATGACGAGGGGATAAAGTCGACGCTGAAGATCTCTAGCAACACCGTGCGGCCAGTTGAATGGACGCTCGATGATGAGCCGCCTGGTGTACGGCGGGAGATAGCCACCGTCGTTGTGAAGGTAGAACCACTGCCCGTCCCACCGGGAGTGGTTGGACGTCAACCTAGTGGGGATGTACTCGCGTGGCTCCTCTGACCTCCCGGACTTCAACGCGAAGTTGAGGCACCCCGCTCTGACGATTCGCTTTACTCCGTGCGACACCGGGGAGGCGAACCACTCCCCCTTGTAAAGGTGGAGCCATAACTCCCAATGTGGCGCCATCCTGAGGTAGCCCTCACAGACGGCCACGAAGATGGCGGCGTTGGAGATGGCGTTGGGGGAGAAATGGTGGAGCTCGACGCCGTAGAAGTTCGTCAACCCCCGCATGAACTCGCTCGGGGGCACACCGAACCCATGCCAATGGTACTTGAGGAAGCTCACCACGTAGCCCTCCGGCGGGTTTGGCTGTTGGTGGTCTCTGGACGGCGCAATCCACTTCGGCCGATTTGAATCGGTGACAGGGCGGAGAAGTCCCTCCCTCACCAGCTCCATCAGCCTTTGCCATGTCACGGTCGACGGGCGCCAGGGCTCAGCGGGCTGGAGGACGGGGACCATGGCGGCAGCGGCAGCACAGATCTGCTCGATGGGCACGGCGGCGGCGACGACAGCACGAATCTCCTCGGCAGACGGTCGACCAGGAAGGTTCCCAATCGCGACTTCTCACTCTAAGTTTTTATCCTCACGCGCGCAGGAAAGCAGGAGCTCGGCAGAATGGCAAAGGTGGGAGCGAACACTGGTCCTCCTCCGTTTTTATACTCGGGAAGAGCAACGAACGGAGTCCGGTGGCAGGGAAAAGGTAACTCCCCACAATTAATGCATTTACCTGACTGTTCCCCCTCGATCCTCGACCAGACGCACGCGTCACACCTCTGGCAAAGAGCCATTGCTCGGGCCCGCCATGATTGCAAAGCTAAGCCCTTCTCCTCAAAAGGCGTGCCCAACGGTAAGAAAAAACAACCGTCACTCGCTAACGGAGTTTTCTACAAAAAGGTAAAATGGGCTCTGGCCCTACCACAAAGTCTCGAGGGAGCGAAGGCCGATCCTCGAGTGAGGGCTTAACGGCCGCCCTTGAGCACCAAAAAAGAACGGGCTCCGACCCCACCTCGAAGTCTCGAGGGAGCGAAGGCCGGTCCTCGAGTGAGGGCTTAACGGCCGCCCTTGA
>JALGXP010001330.1:0-14654 GCA_023333625.1 Bothriochloa decipiens
AACCGAAACCTCCACTTATCTAGGTCTAGGGTTGCACCCTGAACTATCTGCTTAGTAGTTATATCAGCCCCAGCTGAACTAACTTTGAATTCAATACTCAATTCAAGTATCTTTTGATCATGCTTCTGTGCAAATGCTTGACTCATGAAAGAATGCGATGATCCAGAATCAAACAAAACAGCGGCAGGGATTTGATTCACAGAAAACATACCCGCAGTCACTGGTTCACCAGCAAGAATTTCCTCGATTGAGGTGTTGTGCACACGAGCTTGATATGGGCCCTGCTGCTTCCTAGGAAAAGGGCAATAACGAGCAAAGTGCCCTGCCTGGTTGCAGTTGAAGCAAGGTCCATTGACAGGTGTCTTGTTAGCACCGGTCAAGTTGCTCTGTACTGGTTTCTCCTGTGGAACAGGAACTTTGAATGCTCGGGGATGCTTCTGCGGATTCTGAGCTGGATAATTATTATGCCTTTTCTGCTGCGGAGGCCTGAATCTCGCACCAGACATCGGTGGACGAAACGGCATACGGAAAGCAGTTGGGGCTCTTGACTGAGAAGAACCACCTCCATCATGAGCTCTCTTACGATTTTTGCCGGCAGCATGAACATTGTTACTGTTTTCTTGCATAATACAATCATTCAAGAAGTCATTGAAAGTAACACGGGCAGAAGTACTCATAGTTTTCATCAACTTGGAACTCAAGCCTCTCTTGAAACTAGCTATCTTGTTCTCATCAGTGTTGACAAACTCAGGAGCATAGCGACTCAAATTATTGAAGGCGTGCAGATACTCCTTCACATTGCGAGTTCCCATAGTGAGCGACAGAAACTCAGTCTTTTTCATAGCCATCAGACTGGGAGGAATGAAATTTCCTCGGAAAGCATGTGCAAAGCGGTCCCAAGTAATTGGAACACCCTGCGGAAAGGTGGTGCGATGTTGCTTCCACCACGTCCCTGCTTGTCCCTCAAGCTGATGGGCTGCATACTCCGCTTTCAGCTCTTCTGTCAACCTGAGAAGACGAAATTTATCTTCCATGGTATTGAGCCATTCATCTGCCTCAAGTGGCTCAGGAGCATCCTTAAACACAGGAGGTTTAGTGTCCTGAAACTCCTTGAAGCTGCTGTATTGATTTTGTTGATGACCCTGACGAACATCGCGGGCCAAGTTCTCGCGAAGAAGCTGCTCTACATTGCGCTGGCTGCCCAAGAATTGAGCAAACAGCTGCTCCGCGTTGGTCAACGGTGGGGGTGGCACACCACGAGCAGTGTTGTCAGCACCCTCTTCAGATCCACCATTGCCATTAGCACCAGACCCACTACGTGTAACCGGCATCTGCATATTTCAGCAAGAAGTATGCATCAGGTGAATGTTGTCATAATGAGAGGTGAATGTAAAAATCATGCCAAACTGAATTTATCGAGGGAAATAAATTCGCACAATAAATAGAGGCACAATAATTCCAATTTTTCACATCACAACACCACTAATAATATTACTGCGAACCATCGCAAAGCGTCTTACAACATCCATAAATTTGCCAGCATACATACACTGGACTTTTAAAAGTTGTATGGACATCACCACCTCAACACCATGTCCAACATTACATCAAAGTCTCGATAGCGAGCAAAAGGGTTACATGACCACCTGACAGGAACGCAAAAGAACAGCTAGAGACTAACGATCCTCAGCAAGGCTACTCTCCATTGTTGCTACTCTCACTGGAAGCACTGTTCATAGCCCTCCTAGCTGCTACTAAAGCTGCTCTCAGCTGACGGATCTCCTCCTGCTTCCTGTGCACCTCCTCATGAAGGCTAGCATTGTAAGCACGGACCTCCTCCACGTCCTCTAGCACCTGCTGCTGGCGGATGCTAAGACAACGGAACTCGGACCAGGCCTCATCCCTAGCCTGAGCCATCTTCTGGCTCTCCAGCACAACCTTGTCTCGATGGTGAGACACACGGGCTACCTCCTCTTGGGAGCGCTGAAGCTCACGAGTCAACTCACGCTTCTCCTTGCGTGCATCAGCTCGAGCATCCTTGAACTCCTCATTTAGACGAAGTGCCTTAGTCTCCATGTTGACATAGGCCCCCATCACGGCAAACATAGCACTCATAGCAGGCGTGCTGCTACCCTGTGCCTCCTCAGGACCAGCCTCTAGTGGGTTTCCCTCAGCATGTGGCCACCTAGAGAAACGGTGAGCAATGGGGAACACTCCAGGAAAAACCTCGGCAAGCGCGTGAGGTATCTCCTCCATCAGGTGCTCCACCACGGCAAAGGCTGCAAACGTGGCACCCGTCTTGGCAGTCTTGCCCGCACCAAAACAGCGACACCCAACCCAGTGGGGGTCACCGTCCAAAGGTGGGACTACTACCTCCACACGTGCCTCTCCATAGTTCACCAAATCATCCTTGTCCCAGTAGTAGTGAGGCTCCATGCCCACCGTATACCCAGCGTTGGAGAGAATCCTCCAAAGAAGGCTAGGCATGGCGTGCTCCTCTAGAAAAGTGTCCACCTCCCTTGGTGCCGGCTCACGGACAGCCAAAGGACCATGGGGCGCTCTTCCTCCAGTGGACTTACGAGCAGTCTGCTTGGTTCTCGCCATCTGTTCAAAAGTTGTATATCCCATAAGTTATGATTTTAAAGAAAAGAGACAACTTAATTATAAGGGAAGGAACCATGAATGTATGAATGAGCAAATTTAACCATGATGCATGCACGTACATACGTCCTCACGAACTAATAATCTAACGCTCTATGCGGTGGCATACATCGTTCTCTCATTATACGTAACTACTTCGTTCTACCGTTCGCGGTTAGTGTACCTGCAGAAAATTCATTTCAGCCCATATCCCATATGAATGCAATTCGACGTAAAAATTCATGCACCTTCCGAACAAGGTGAAAACACCGATTACTTACTACCCCAAAAGTCGCGCAGAAGACGACACCGCCAGAAGACGGTCCCAACATGGGATACCTTCATATAAACATGTGTGCAACATGTAAATAATCCGGCATCAATAAGCACTCCCCTAGATTGGCATTTGCATCCAATCATGCTCTCACAACTCACACTTACCAGGGCGTAGAGGCAAATTGATCCATACATTACCATTCAAGTGAATGGCACCCACACGAATCCGCCATTGTATGGGCAACGGCAAAATAACAAATATGATGCAATTTCCCCCAAGTCAGTACTTAATTAAGCCACCTGAATCCTATTGGGCATAAAGGATATGACCACTGGCACACTCTAGTTTTCAAAACCATAGATTTGAACACCAATACACACCTATACTTTTTGTAAATACTTTTCGCAAACCAAAAACTCTTTTATTTTAAATACTTGTGAACAGTAAAACGCTAAACATGCTCCGATGCCAGCTGTAACAGAACCGACCAATTTATTAGAGCACAAGCACATAATCCGCCATTAATTTAGCAAATCATATGATTGAGACCTAATAAACCCGGTAGTCCATGAAATCTCGAAGGATTTCAAACTTTTCCGACACGACCAAGATCGTAATAGTTTAGCGGTTCCATTCACAAGTACACAGTTCGCACATAGTTTTAAAACATCATCGGAGTACGAAATAGAGTTATTACAAACCAAGTTCAAATAAAAGCGGAAGCGATTTAAGTTCAAATACCACACACACACATTTGAAATATAGTGCCAGGTCCTTGGTTCACATCCAGCAAAAGCATCAAGTAGAGAAGAGTGACCATGCCCAAGGTCTAGTCATCGCCCAAGGCGGGATAGAAACAGTTCTGACAATAACCGTAAAGCATCTCACCATCTGCAAAAACATGGGAAATAAAACCCTGAGTATGAGGATGTACTCAGCTAGACTTACCCGTCATAAACTAAAATAAAAGACTCCAAGGAGTATGCAAGGCTGTATAAGTAGGATAGCTGACTCATTTAAAATTTGCGGAAAAGCTTGCATGAAGAAACAATTAATAAGAACCTTCTAGCAATGTATTTTAATCTGATTATCTCTATCATGCTACATTAGCACCTGTACTAAACAAGCATGGTAATAATTATTCAACAGAAAGTAACCATTTCCGGTTGAGTATCTTTCAGTCTCAACAGCTCAACCATCTCACCTCTTGTTCAAGTTCTTACTACGATGCCGCTGCTCAAGTCAAGTGTTCACTGTCCAGGAACGATGGCGATTATAATCGATTACTAACCAGCTGGCGGATACTCCTCACACAAACCACACTCACCAGCCACGGTGAGCTACAGGTCACCGACATCCAATTCAGGAAAAACGCGAGATCAACAGGTACCATCACATCCGGGCACCGTCCGGCTGCCAGCAGGGCGCACCATGCTATATTCAGGCCTTACAACCGCGTAACCCGTGGTCCCCCATCTTCACCAATGCGATGCGTACAGCAGGTCGACTCCCGGCCCAAATCAAAATTAGGCTTCGCGGTCGGAACGACTTATCCTTCCAGCTAAATGTGAGGCATAAATTCAATATGACTTGAGGACATACAACGGACGGGGTCCTAGTTCGACACAGACGGGATAAACCACATTGAACCTCCAGTTCATTCTCAACTCCAATCCCGCCCGGTCTCGATTTATTATCTCCACATGGTTATCCAAGATAACAATGTATTCAACCATCCGAGTTACCACCTATAACTCGCGGATGACAGGAAATCACCTGACTTCTACCGATCTAGTTAAGCAGGGCTAAGCATATATCGTACCTGAACCTAACAGGGTCGCAGTATAAACAGTGGCAAGGAATATAAGTAATGCAGCAACGGTATAAAACAACGCCTATAACTTAATGCAACAAACAAGTAAAGGACTCAAGTTAGATATTTTGCAAACCACAGGGAGAATGCTCCGGGGCTTGCCTTTCAGAAAAGCACTGGGCTGGTGGTCAGGACACTCTGGAAGATCAGCTTCGGGATCCTCTTCTGCTGCTGCTTCCCGCACCAAAGCTTCTTGTTGGTCTTCCTCTCCTGGTGCTCCGGGAACTACTGTCGCGAGCTCTGACGATCCTGTATGATGCATAGTGCGTATGAATACCGTGCATACATATAAATACAATGCTGATGATGATGGTGATGGTAAATGAATGCTCAGCTAAGATGAATGATATGATATTTGAAAACATGTATGATAAGCACATATCATCCGCATTCTCTTCTACCGATAAATCTCCAATTAAGCCTCGCATTAAAACTTTACTCGCACACTATAAAGAATTATAAACAACCATTGTTTTGCACACTACACTCTACTGAACCACACCAATAGAAGATCATACATATCATGAATAGCATAAAAAGCATTTTTACACACATGAAATGATAACTCTAAAGCATTATTTATAAACGAAAGAAATCAGGGTATAACTACAACATGACTTTAGACTACTCAGAAAATTCTGTAAAAATTACAGAAGCTTAATCATACCAAACAAAGATTACCATAAAAATTTCAAGTCAAAACAGTAAGTACTTTATCCTGCACAAAAATGACAAGGCAGCACAATTTCAGGGGCATAAAATACTTTGTACATAAAAGTATATCAAACAACAGATCTCAGAACATAATTAGCTCTAGATTGACATAAAAACACTCTCCAAAAAGTTTCATGCACAAATTCCTTATACATTATTTATTATGAATTATTTATCCTCACATGAAAATAGGCACCATAACTAGACATAGAAAAATTTACATATGACATAGCCCAACAACATTTTTCACAGATAGAGCATGACATAAGAAAACCAACAAACTTGGTCTCACATTTTTCTGAGCAACAGAGAATTAGTTATGCATTTCCTAAGATAAATACAAATAATAGAGATAAATAAAGCTATACAGAAAAGTTTCACAAATTTCACATTTCATATTTTTCATGCATAGATCATCTCATAAGAAAAATACTGCAAGTTGAACCAACTCATTTGGATGAAAAATGAGCAAGTTATGAATTTTCAAAGTTTAAACTGAAATCTGAAATCTATTCTGAAAAAGAAAAAGGAAAACCACTTTACACCAGGGACCCTGACATTTCCAGAAACTAACCAGGCCCTATTAAGTAAACTGCTGTGTCTGGCAGATTTACACCGAGAACCCTAGCTTTTTCCTCATTCTAACTCGCAGATCCTCGACGGCGGCGGCGCTCGGCCGGCCATCCTGGCGGCGCTCGGGCTTCACCGACCGGCGGGAAAGAGAGAGGGGAACAACGCGCATCGATCGAGGGTACTCAAGATGGGAGGGAGCGGCTCAGGGCGGTCGGAGCACGGACGCGGCGGAACGGCGACTCACCCCGACTCCGGCGAACCCTAATCCCGGCGATAGGGGGCTCGACCAACCGCATTAACCACGGCTTTGGCTCGAGGGGACCCTAGCGCATCTCACTGGCTACTCAGAGCAGCGGGAGCTCGACTACGGCGGCTCGGCCACGCACGCGCGGCGGGGCGGCGACACTCCGCGCGGCGGCTCGGCGAAATCCGGCCGCTCGAAACCCTAATCGAGGCCTCTGAGCATCGTCCTAGCAGCTATCTACCACGACGCGTCTGATGAGCACCCTAATGGCGAGGGAGGACGACCAGAGCGGCGGGACCACGGTGAGGCCGAGGTGCGGCAATGGCGGCCGGGGAAGAAAATGAAGCGATTCGGGTATACCTCGACGCGAGGGGCCGAGGCGAGGGCGGAGGAAGATGGAGCGGGCTCGGGCGCACTCGGTTGCGGGGTCAATCGGGCGGGGGCGCGGCTGACGGCGACGAATTTCGAACGGCGGCGAGGCGGGCTCGGGCGACGCGGCGGCGACCGAGAAGAAAAATGCGCGGGGTGAGGGAGAGAGTGAGGGAGCCGAGAGGATGAAGGAATGACCGCGTTCGGACGGCGCCCCACGCGGCCAAAACAGCCCGGCTTCGGCAGACCCCGAGCGCCACGCGGCCGACGCATGCTGCCGCGGGCGGCCACGGCGTTTTCCTGGTCGGGGATTTCCCTGACGGCCAGGACCCAACCGTCACCGAAAAGCTATTTTCACTAATTCAGAACAAACTTTGCTGCTTAATAACTTTCAAACTAAGCCGAATTAGCAAAAACTCAAAATAGATGAAATGTAGCTTTTGAAGAGTAGAACATTTCATCTTAAAGGAGTTTCACCAGATTCTGCCTAGATTTTGAATTACAAAAATCCAAATAAAATACCTTTTAAAATTTCCCAAAATAGAAAATCAGCCCCCATTTTTGCCCTTTTTCAACATTTTTGAACACCTTCCAAGCATTTTCATGAAAAGTGGTAAAAACAACTTTTGTTCCTTATAAAATTCTCTACAAACTTCATTTAGGACACACACACATGCAAGCACTCTAGCTACCACTTCCAATTCAGTCACACAAAACTACTCTAATGGTCCACCTTGGTCAACCATGACAACAAAGCTTAATTAACCAAAACCATGAACATAAACCTAGGTTCATTTGGTGTCCTAAACATGTCTAGGTTACATAAGAGGTCATCAAACACCAAACACTCATACCACATATGCACTTCATGTGAAAGGCAAGCAAAATTTGAATAAACAAGCATGATACATGAAATGACAATCACTCTTTTCATTAATGCTATGCATAATGATGCTTATGCTTAAGAATGCAAATGATTATGCTTGCTTAACACCAGAGTGTTACAGCCCTTCCCCCCTTAAAGAAATCTCGTCCCGAGATTTGAGTAGACTAACCATTCTTTATGAAAATCGGGATATACTTCTTTTAAATAGTCCTCGGTTTCCCAAGTGGCATCGTTATCATCATGATTGCTCCAAGAAACCTTATATTGCCTGACCACACGATTTCTGGTCACTCTGTCTTTGACATCTAAGAGTCTCATAGGTTTCTCTTCATAAGCTAAATCTGAACTCAGCTTAATGTCTTTCACTTTAACGGCTTCCTCAGTTGGAACACGTAGACATTTCTTGAGTTGGGATACATGGAAAACAGGAAATACTGCACTCATCTCTTCAGGCAGTTTGAGCTTATAGGCCCACAATCCTTTTCTTTCCACTATCTGATATGGACCAACATAACGAGGTGCAAGTTTTCTTTTAACACCAAAACGTTGCACTTTCTTCATAGGAGAGACCTTCAGATACACATAATCGCCAACATCAAAAGTTAGAGGTCTTCTTCTCTTATCGGCATAACTTTTCTGTCGAGATTGTGCAGCTGCTATGTGTTGTTGAATTGTTCGAACCTGCTCTTCAGCTTCTTTAACAAAGTCAATACCATAGTATCTTCTTTCTCCAGGTCCTACCCAATTCACAGGCGTTCTACACTTTCGGCCATACAGTGCCTCAAAAGGAGCCATCTGTATACTCTCTTGGTAACTATTGTTATAAGAGAATTCTGCCAAAGGTAACCATTTCTCCCATGAGCCCTTGGATGATAAGACACAAGCTCTCAGAAGATCTTCAAGAACTTGATTCACTCTTTCTGTTTGGCCTGAGGTTTGAGGATGATAAGCTGTACTATGATTCAGCTTTGTCCCCAAATCCTTCTGCAAATGTTCCCAGAAATGAGCAGTGAACTGAGATCCTCGATCAGATACAATTGTCTTGGGAATTCCATGCAAACGGACAATCTCCCTGAGATAAATATCAGCATATTGAGGCGGCCGATAGTCTGTCCGAACTGGAATAAAGTGCGCACTCTTGGTAAGTCGATCCACAATTACCCAAATAGAATCATGCCCTTTTTGAGTGGTGGGAAGGCCAGTAATGAAATCCATACTGATATCTTCCCATTTCCATTCAGGAATCGGCAACGGTTGAAGCATTCCGGCTGGCTTCAAATGAACAGCCTTTACGCGACAACAGATGTCACACCGTGCGACATAAGCTGCAATCTCCTTTTTCATTTTGGTCCACCAATAGCGAACCTTCAGATCGTGAAACATCTTACTACCGCCAGGATGAATAGATAACTTTGATAAGTGAGCTTCATCCATAATTTGATTTCTGAGTTCTCTATCTTTTGGTACGACCAGACGATCATCAAACCATAAGATTCCCTTCTCATCCACTCGGAAATGCTTGAGCGGCTGTTTCAACATCTTCTCCTTGATATGACCTATACCCTTGTCAGTTTTCTGACCTTCGATAATCTTGCTTTCAAGCGAGCAACTAATTTGAATGTTACGCAGCACCACAGGATGCATGAGGCTAAAATCATCTGCTAACAATGGTTGAATAGCATTACAATGTGATTTTCGACTCAACGCATCTGCGACTACGTTTGCTTTGCCTGGATGATACAAGATCTCCATATTGAAGTCCTTAATAAACTCCATCCATCGATGTTGTCTCATGTTCAACTCGAGTTGAGTGAAGATATACTTCAGACTTTTGTGATCAGTATAGACTTTACAGAAGTTACCCAACAAATAATGCCTCCAGATTTTTAGAGCGTGCACCACAGCTGCTAGCTCCAAATCATGGGTTGGATAATTCACTTCATGCTTCTTTAACTGACGTGAGGCATAAGCTATGACTCTTCCTTCTTGCATAAGCACACATCCCAAGCCTATTTTCGATGCATCGCAATATACATCAAAAGGTTTTCCCAATTCTGGTTGCGCCAGAACAGGAGCAGTGGTCAACAATTCCCGCAAGGTACGGAAAGCTGTTTCACACTCCTCTGTCCAGACAAACTTCTTCTCTTTCTGCAACAGATTTGTCATGGGTTTGGCAATCTTCGAGAAATCCGGAATGAAACGACGATAATACCCGGCTAGACCAAGAAAACTCCGAACTTCATGCACAGAAGTCGGCGCTTCCCAGTTCATAACCTCTTGTACTTTGCTCGGATCTACTGAGATTCCCTCATCAGATAGGACATGGCCAAGGAATTGAACTTTCTTGAGCCAAAACTCACACTTGCTAAACTTAGCATACAACTTATGTTCCCTAAGCCTTTCTAGAACAATCCTCAGATGCTCGACATGATCATCTTCGTTTTCTGAGTACACCAAGATATCATCAATGAACACCACCACAAATCTGTCTAACTCCGGCATGAAGACCGAATTCATCAGATACATGAAGTATGCAGGAGCATTTGTCAAGCCAAAGGACATAACAAGATACTCATACAATCCATATCTGGTAGAAAAAGCGGTCTTAGGCACATCTGCTGGTCTAATCTTGATCTGATGGTAACCAGACCTAAGATCAATCTTGGAAAACACTCTCGCCTTGGACAACTGGTCAAACAGAATGTCAATTCGGGGTAACGGATACTTGTTCTTAACGGTGACAGCATTGAGTGGACGATAATCCACGCACATCCGTAGAGATTTGTCCTTCTTCTTCACAAAGATAGCAGGACAACCCCATTCTGACACACTAGGACGAATAAGACCCTTGTCCAACAAATCCTTCAACTGATTTTTGAGCTCTGCCAATTCATTTGGCGGCATCCGATATGGTCTCCTAGAAATTAGAGCAGTGCCAGGCAATAACTCAATGCGAAACTCAACATCTCTATCGGGTGGAAGACCCGGAAGCTCTTCAGGAAAAACATCCGGAAATTCACACACGACAGGAATTTCGGGAAGAGGGGTCACACGAGTAGAATAGGTCACACTCTCTAGCTTAAACTTTCGAGGTAATGGCACTTGAAAAGTACCCTCCCCAAGAGGATTTCTGATAGATAGCATCCTATTACCTGTATCGATCACAGCACCCCAGAATTTCATCCAACTCATTCCCACGATGACATCCACTCCTAAGCCAGGTAGAACTATCAAGTTCAACCGAAACCTCCACTTATCTAGGTCTAGGGTTGCACCCTGAACTATCTGCTTAGTAGTTATATCAGCCCCAGCTGAACTAACTTTGAATTCAATACTCAATTCAAGTATCTTTTGATCATGCTTCTGTGCAAATGCTTGACTCATGAAAGAATGCGATGATCCAGAATCAAACAAAACAGCGGCAGGGATTTGATTCACAGAAAACATACCCGCAGTCACTGGTTCACCAGCAAGAATTTCCTCGATTGAGGTGTTGTGCACACGAGCTTGATATGGGCCCTGCTGCTTCCTAGGAAAAGGGCAATAACGAGCAAAGTGCCCTGCCTGGTTGCAGTTGAAGCAAGGTCCATTGACAGGTGTCTTGTTAGCACCGGTCAAGTTGCTCTGTACTGGTTTCTCCTGTGGAACAGGAACTTTGAATGCTCGGGGATGCTTCTGCGGATTCTGAGCTGGATAATTATTATGCCTTTTCTGCTGCGGAGGCCTGAATCTCGCACCAGACATCGGTGGACGAAACGGCATACGGAAAGCAGTTGGGGCTCTTGACTGAGAAGAACCACCTCCATCATGAGCTCTCTTACGATTTTTGCCGGCAGCATGAACATTGTTACTGTTTTCTTGCATAATACAATCATTCAAGAAGTCATTGAAAGTAACACGGGCAGAAGTACTCATAGTTTTCATCAACTTGGAACTCAAGCCTCTCTTGAAACTAGCTATCTTGTTCTCATCAGTGTTGACAAACTCAGGAGCATAGCGACTCAAATTATTGAAGGCGTGCAGATACTCCTTCACATTGCGAGTTCCCATAGTGAGCGACAGAAACTCAGTCTTTTTCATAGCCATCAGACTGGGAGGAATGAAATTTCCTCGGAAAGCATGTGCAAAGCGGTCCCAAGTAATTGGAACACCCTGCGGAAAGGTGGTGCGATGTTGCTTCCACCACGTCCCTGCTTGTCCCTCAAGCTGATGGGCTGCATACTCCGCTTTCAGCTCTTCTGTCAACCTGAGAAGACGAAATTTATCTTCCATGGTATTGAGCCATTCATCTGCCTCAAGTGGCTCAGGAGCATCCTTAAACACAGGAGGTTTAGTGTCCTGAAACTCCTTGAAGCTGCTGTATTGATTTTGTTGATGACCCTGACGAACATCGCGGGCCAAGTTCTCGCGAAGAAGCTGCTCTACATTGCGCTGGCTGCCCAAGAATTGAGCAAACAGCTGCTCCGCGTTGGTCAACGGTGGGGGTGGCACACCACGAGCAGTGTTGTCAGCACCCTCTTCAGATCCACCATTGCCATTAGCACCAGACCCACTACGTGTAACCGGCATCTGCATATTTCAGCAAGAAGTATGCATCAGGTGAATGTTGTCATAATGAGAGGTGAATGTAAAAATCATGCCAAACTGAATTTATCGAGGGAAATAAATTCGCACAATAAATAGAGGCACAATAATTCCAATTTTTCACATCACAACACCACTAATAATATTACTGCGAACCATCGCAAAGCGTCTTACAACATCCATAAATTTGCCAGCATACATACACTGGACTTTTAAAAGTTGTATGGACATCACCACCTCAACACCATGTCCAACATTACATCAAAGTCTCGATAGCGAGCAAAAGGGTTACATGACCACCTGACAGGAACGCAAAAGAACAGCTAGAGACTAACGATCCTCAGCAAGGCTACTCTCCATTGTTGCTACTCTCACTGGAAGCACTGTTCATAGCCCTCCTAGCTGCTACTAAAGCTGCTCTCAGCTGACGGATCTCCTCCTGCTTCCTGTGCACCTCCTCATGAAGGCTAGCATTGTAAGCACGGACCTCCTCCACGTCCTCTAGCACCTGCTGCTGGCGGATGCTAAGACAACGGAACTCGGACCAGGCCTCATCCCTAGCCTGAGCCATCTTCTGGCTCTCCAGCACAACCTTGTCTCGATGGTGAGACACACGGGCTACCTCCTCTTGGGAGCGCTGAAGCTCACGAGTCAACTCACGCTTCTCCTTGCGTGCATCAGCTCGAGCATCCTTGAACTCCTCATTTAGACGAAGTGCCTTAGTCTCCATGTTGACATAGGCCCCCATCACGGCAAACATAGCACTCATAGCAGGCGTGCTGCTACCCTGTGCCTCCTCAGGACCAGCCTCTAGTGGGTTTCCCTCAGCATGTGGCCACCTAGAGAAACGGTGAGCAATGGGGAACACTCCAGGAAAAACCTCGGCAAGCGCGTGAGGTATCTCCTCCATCAGGTGCTCCACCACGGCAAAGGCTGCAAACGTGGCACCCGTCTTGGCAGTCTTGCCCGCACCAAAACAGCGACACCCAACCCAGTGGGGGTCACCGTCCAAAGGTGGGACTACTACCTCCACACGTGCCTCTCCATAGTTCACCAAATCATCCTTGTCCCAGTAGTAGTGAGGCTCCATGCCCACCGTATACCCAGCGTTGGAGAGAATCCTCCAAAGAAGGCTAGGCATGGCGTGCTCCTCTAGAAAAGTGTCCACCTCCCTTGGTGCCGGCTCACGGACAGCCAAAGGACCATGGGGCGCTCTTCCTCCAGTGGACTTACGAGCAGTCTGCTTGGTTCTCGCCATCTGTTCAAAAGTTGTATATCCCATAAGTTATGATTTTAAAGAAAAGAGACAACTTAATTATAAGGGAAGGAACCATGAATGTATGAATGAGCAAATTTAACCATGATGCATGCACGTACATACGTCCTCACGAACTAATAATCTAACGCTCTATGCGGTGGCATACATCGTTCTCTCATTATACGTAACTACTTCGTTCTACCGTTCGCGGTTAGTGTACCTGCAGAAAATTCATTTCAGCCCATATCCCATATGAATGCAATTCGACGTAAAAATTCATGCACCTTCCGAACAAGGTGAAAACACCGATTACTTACTACCCCAAAAGTCGCGCAGAAGACGACACCGCCAGAAGACGGTCCCAACATGGGATACCTTCATATAAACATGTGTGCAACATGTAAATAATCCGGCATCAATAAGCACTCCCCTAGATTGGCATTTGCATCCAATCATGCTCTCACAACTCACACTTACCAGGGCGTAGAGGCAAATTGATCCATACATTACCATTCAAGTGAATGGCACCCACACGAATCCGCCATTGTATGGGCAACGGCAAAATAACAAATATGATGCAATTTCCCCCAAGTCAGTACTTAATTAAGCCACCTGAATCCTATTGGGCATAAAGGATATGACCACTGGCACACTCTAGTTTTCAAAACCATAGATTTGAACACCAATACACACCTATACTTTTTGTAAATACTTTTCGCAAACCAAAAACTCTTTTATTTTAAATACTTGTGAACAGTAAAACGCTAAACATGCTCCGATGCCAGCTGTAACAGAACCGACCAATTTATTAGAGCACAAGCACATAATCCGCCATTAATTTAGCAAATCATATGATTGAGACCTAATAAACCCGGTAGTCCATGAAATCTCGAAGGATTTCAAACTTTTCCGACACGACCAAGATCGTAATAGTTTAGCGGTTCCATTCACAAGTACACAGTTCGCACATAGTTTTAAAACATCATCGGAGTACGAAATAGAGTTATTACAAACCAAGTTCAAATAAAAGCGGAAGCGATTTAAGTTCAAATACCACACACACACATTTGAAATATAGTGCCAGGTCCTTGGTTCACATCCAGCAAAAGCATCAAGTAGAGAAGAGTGACCATGCCCAAGGTCTAGTCATCGCCCAAGGCGGGATAGAAACAGTTCTGACAATAACCGTAAAGCATCTCACCATCTGCAAAAACATGGGAAATAAAACCCTGAGTA